>PJAB01000876.1:0-19541 GCA_002887195.1 Chrysochromulina parva | reverse complement strand
TTCTTTTTGCATTTTTGTGCATGCGGGCGGGGCAGGTCGTGTCAGTGCCCGCGCGCGCGATGCGGCGCTGCGTGGTCTGTGTGCCGTCAGGCGTCTGGCCCGGCCGTGCCTCAGGCGCGTTACATTATCCGTAGTCGCCGCGAGGAGCGGGTCAGGCGCAGGCGCGAGCAAGGCGTCGGGCATTTGAAACTTGCTTGCTTGCTTGCTTGCGTGCTTGCTGCGTGCTTGCTTGCTTGCTTGCTTGCTTGCTTCTCGGATAGAAGTTGCTTGAAAGAAAGCCACGTGTCACGTTTTGCGACGTGTTGCATCGCGGCGGGCGGCCCGATTCGGGACGAGCCTCATGAGCCGAACGGCGGTTTGGGGCTACTCGCCCAATCAGCACACGACGCAGTGGCGCGATCGCATAGGCAGTGAGACAAGGAGCGCGTTTCTCACACTTGACGCTCGGCTGCATCAAGCCTACTCGGGAGGAACGCTGAGCAGGTCAAGCTCCTCTCTATCATCCTTCTCTTCTGAAGGGGACCTTGGCAAGTCGCGGCCCATTACGGCCTCGTCGGCCATCGCATTCTCTTCCTATGGACGCCTGCAGGACCCAATTCAACCCCGCCCGCCATTGGCTTTTGGGACGCTGAGCCGCCGCACCCTGCCCCATATCAGGCAGGACGCTCCGTTTGGGGACACTCCGCCAGAGGACCAGATCGAAGCCCGATGGCCGGGCCAGCGGTGGGGTCTCGGCATGCCGCTACGTCCGTCGCTGCGCACGGCCTCCGCTGCACAGGACGAGGAGGGCATCCGCTTCTTCAACGGCGTGTGGCGGCCTCGCCCTGTCACCTCACCACGTGCCACGCCGGTCTAACTGACTAACTCTAGGCCTCTAAGATGGCTAACCAAATCTCAGAGACATGCACATGTCATGCCATTTTCATGCCATGTAATTACATATATTATATGCCAGAACTTGAATAAGGCTTTCCATGTAGATGATGCGTGTGTTCTGTAATTTTTAATTTTTTTTAATTTTATATACTGTATTTGCACCAGTGTGGACAGTCACGTGCACCTGGTGAGTCGTCGCGCTGTGCACGATTCCAAACAGCGTTGCACTCAAGCGCGTCCTTCTCTTTGTTTCGGACCGCCGCGCCCGGACCCGCGCCCGCGCCGACGAAGACATGCTACGAGTCGTAGAGACGCGAGACCCCGCGCTGCGGCGGCCTCAGCACGTAGCCCGTCAGCCATCAGAGCTCGACGAGGACGTGGCGATCAGGTCTTGATATACGCGCTTGAGATTGGCGAGCGTATGGTTGGGCATCACCTGCCGTCGCCACATGGGCGCCTTGCACAGCGGGCAGGCCATCATCGACGTTACTCGAAAGCACTGGTCAAGGCATTCCTTGCAGAACGAGTGCTGGCAGGGCAGTGCTTGAGGATCGTTGAAGAGGTCGAAGCACAGCGGACAGCGTAGCTCCTGCGCCAAGCGATCGAGATGTGCAGTATCGCACGTCACCGCAGTGGAGACGTGCGTGCCTGCCGCTCTGGAGCTCCTCGCCGCTGCTGCAACCTTCGAGGCCCCTGTGGGCGCGACCGCTGGCGCCTCTGCGTGCCCGACCGGCGCAGGGCAGCCGGCATCGAGGTGTTCGTTGAGCCTCGCCAGCCCTTCGCACGCCACGTCGCACGCTGGGCAGAACAACACGATCTGAGAGGTGGCTCCCTCAGCGGATCCGTTGCTGCTCGAGCTGCCGGCAGTGGCAGCAGGCGTGCTGCCACCGTCACGCCCGAGGCACTGCTCCACGTGCGCAAACGCATCCTCGTTACGAAGCGAGACGGCGCAGAGCGGACAGCGCACTGTTGCGCTGGCATCAGCTATACCCGAGGATGGAGGGGGTGGTGGCGCGTCCGGTGGCTGCGCTGAGGAGCTGGCAGGTCGGCTGTGCCAGGAGAGCTCTGGCGCTGAAGAGCTGGCTGGTAGGATGTGCGAGACGTGCTCTGGCTGAGTCGTTGTGTGGTCATCGGGCCAGGAGGACGGAGGCGTGAGCAAATCACCAAGCAGGTGTGAGACCTCTGTGTTATCCATGCGAGGGTGGCAGTCGCGCTCGAGGTGAGAGTCGAGAAGAAGCGTGTGCACGTGCCGAGAGCAGCATGGGCACTGCACAAGGCGTGATGTGGTCGTGCGCGGCGTGACATTCGGTCCCTTGAAGCGCTTGGCCGGACGCTGCGGCATGTGCCAGTACAATGCGACGAGCAAACGCGGGATTCAACTCCGAGGGACATTTCACGGCAACTCAAAAAAATCCAAAAACAGCAACCCCAATCTGCGTATCTGGACCTGGATTCTACTTCCATGGTCCATGACGGAGCGAAAGTGCGAGTTCACAGTGAGAACCTTGTTACATGTACTGTGAAGGGCAGGTTGATGAAGCTCTTGTACGTCGTCACCGCATTGGCGGTCGCCGGTGCGTCGCGGCCCACCGCTGCGCGGCTTCCGCGGTGCACGCGCTCGGGCGTTTCGCAATCCACCATGTGCGCCGGTGAGAGGCCCACTTACGCGGCGCCGCTCGTCACGCGTGAGACGCTCGAGCGCGTGCGGGCTGAGCTCTGGCAGCAGCAGGTCAAGGAATCCCCGGTCGAGGAGCAGCAGAAACTCATCTCGAAGCTGCTCTCGCCGCTCGAGGCGGTGCTCGAACAGCAGCAACGCTCTTCCGACAAGGCTCCGCTCAACGAGGTGCTCGCGCCGCACCTGCCTGTCCTGCTTGGGCGCAGCTTCCCACTCGCGGCACGCGGCGTGCTCTCGACGATCCGCACTCAGGGCGAGCGGGCGGCGCTGCTTGCGCTCTCCGAGTACGTCACGGACGCGCAGCGCGAGATCGCAGACGCGCTCGAAGAGCTGCAATGGCGCCAACAGCAGAAGCTGCGTGAGCTATGCGACGCAGCCACTGACGGCGGCACGGAGCGCGTCCTCGAGCTTGCCCAGGCGATGAAGGCCGAGCTCGACACGGACTTTTGCAACTACCTGAACATGGCCATCGAGCAGGAGGAGACGCGGCTCAAGGCCGCCGGCATGCGCCCATTTGTGCCGCCTTCGATAGTGGGCGGCCGTGTCCCTGCGGCGCTTCTCGCCGAGGAGCGTCAGGCGCAGGCGCAAGCTGCCGCCGCGAGCCGTGCGCTCACCGGAAGCGACGAGGGTGACACGGACGGCGATGCGAGCAGCGGCCCTCAATGGCAGGAAATCGTCAACGGTGCGGTACGACCGTGGGGTGTGCTCAAGTTGCCGGCTAAGGCGACGCCTAATACGACGCCGTCGCTGGCCGCCGCCGTCGCCGCAGCAGCAGCGACGCCAACGCCGCCTCTGGCGGCCGCAAAGGAGGATGAGTGGGCGGACGACGAGGACGAGGGGCAGGGCGAGGAGGCGGAGAAGACGGCTCGAGACCCGAGAGGAGCCGGCGCCGGCTGGCGCATCGAGGAGCGTCCACCGCCGAGCTGGCTGCAAGACGGGGTGCCGCAGCAGCCGCAGCAGCCGCAGCCTCAGCAGGCGGCGGCGGCGGCGGCGGCGGCGCCGTCGGCGTCATCGTCCCTGGATGACGACGGTCCGGCAGCGGTGGCGCGCGAGGTCCAGGAGCAGCAGTGGCTGCTCGTGCTTCGGCTCGTGCGCCAGGGGATCTACGCGATGCTGGCCAAGGACTACGTGGACGACGTCAAGCACCTTCGCTACATCGTAGGACTCAATTCGGCGCAGGCTCGACTTGAGCTCACTCATTCGACCATGCTCGCGATGAGCGCGGAGCAGCAGGCCAAGTTCGCGAGGACCGTCGAGCGCATCACGGCCAACCTGTCGGTGCAGCGTGACGCGCGCGACCTTGAGCTGTACTCGAAGACGAAGGAGGTGCAGGCGCACATACAGGGGTACGGCCGCAGCTTTGGCGGCGCGGGCGGACAGAGCGAGTGGGATCCCATCTCTTGATTGAAAGTCTGTCCAGGGGATGCCTCTGAAGCTCTGCATGAAGCTCTGAAGGCTCTTGGTGGAGCTCTGACCTCTGAAGCTCAGCCTCTTCGACGACAAATGCTCATTGCTCAATGGTCAACGGACAACGCGCGCAGCGCGCACAGACAGAGCCTGAGCAGAACGCGCAGAATTCAGCAGCCTGTCAGGGCCGCCGTAGCGAAGGTATGGTTTCTTAGAGAGTGCCCATACCCCCCCCAATGGGCAGTTCCCCGTTGGAGACCACGCAAGGAAACTTGCAGGGCCGAAACGGCTACACGAAACGGCGATCTATTTTTGGTCGCGAGTCAATTTATGGGAGCGGAGCAGTCGACCGAGGCGGCCCCGGACTCGCTGGACGCTTCTCCCACCGGAGCGAGCGCGTCAGCAGACTCTCCGCCCAATGTTCCGGCCTCAGAGGCTATGGAAAAGAAGCCGCCTTTGGCCCAGATCAATGGGACCTACTTGACCACCATGCAGGCCCTCTCGGCGCAGCTGAGCCGCATGGAGGCCGAAGTGGCTGACCGAAGCTTAGTGGGTGACCGAATGGATGTGACGCGGAAGGGAGGCAGGCCATTCGAAGGAATCGCGTCGCCGCCGCAAGGTGCACGGTCCGCGCTGCCGCCTCTGCGGCGGCCTTCTGTGCTTCAAAGCCAGCCCGCCATCGGCACGACCATCAACTCATTCCGCATGTTGAGCGCGCGTGCGCTCAATATAGTCGCGCCGCTCTCGTCGCGCCTTCTCACCTCCGCGCGGCAAACGATCGGTGGTCTGTTCCCGAAGCAAGTGAGCGACGCTCTCACGGTGACGAAGCACAACGACCCGAAGCAAGTGTGCGAGGAGCTCGTTGGCCTGTCGCTTCGCGCGGCCTTCAACCAGCCAAAACAGCTCAAAGGGGAGATCGCGCTCGGCAACAACGTCAACAAGCTCGACTGGGACGACGACCGCACGCCGCTGCATTGGGCGGCAGCGCGCGGCCATCGTGAGATCGTTTTCATTCTGCTCGAGGCGGGCGCGGACAGGAAGGCGCGCGACAAGCAAGGGCGCACGCCGGCCGAGCTCGCACTTGAGTGCGACCAGCCCGAGATCTACAAGATCATCAACTACGGCCCGCCCCTCGAAGATAAAAAGAAGGTGACGGGCTATGAGGGTGCGATCTCGCAGCTCTGCATGCGGAACGAGCCGCGCGAGCTCGAGTCCATGCTGCGCGCGTACACCGTCGAGAAAGATGAGCGGATCAGGGAGCACATCTCGGTCAACCGTCGTGACGTCGACGGCGACCGCTCCCCGATTCACTGGGCCGCGGCGCGCGGCGCGATCACGTGCGCCCACATGCTCATTGACGCTGGCGCCGACATCAGCGCGCTCGACGCCAACGGCGAGACCGCGGCTGATCTCGCCGAGCGGCTGAACCAGCGCGCGATGCACGAGCTGCTGATACAGGCGGCTATAGATTCAGGCGACATTACCCCGCTGATACAAAAGGCGTCTATCTGGCAGGGGCATCCAGCCATTCAGTCTGTCTGAACCCTTACAAGAAAGAAAGTTGGGGACATTCTCATTCACGCCTTCGCTCGAAAGGGCGCTCGACCTGCGGTGGCTCGGCCAAAAAAGCCGGACTCCCTTCGGCGAGTTGAACCTCTTCCTGCCGACCAAATCGTGCGTGCGCCACCCCAAAGGATCCGCCAGCCCCACCGCGCGGCGGCTGGTGCGCACCGGAGGCGACCTCAGCAGCCGTATGCCGCCGCAGCTCGACTCATCTCGCTCGCCTACCACGGCAGCGGCAGCACGACACCCCTGTGTGGGTCTGGGCTGCCTCTGCGCGGCAGGCAACCGCAGCTGCTGCTGGCTGCGCGGGCGCGCGCGCTCGCATGCCTACACCTTTCGTGTCTCCTTGCTGAGGCGGCTGCTGCTCGCGCGCGCACAGGGCCATGTCCGAAGAGATCGACAAACACGTGTTGAGGAAGTACGAGGTCGCGCAGAAGCTGGGCAAGGGTGCATATGGGATCGTGTGGAAGGCACACGATAAGAAGACAAAGGAGGTAGTGGCGCTCAAAAAGATCTTCGACGCGTTTCAGAACGCAACCGACGCGCAACGGACCTACCGCGAAGTCGTCTTTCTGCAGCAGATGGGCAACCACGAGAACATCGTGCAGCTTCAGAACGTGCTCAAAGCCGACAATGATCGCGACATCTACCTGATCTTCGAGTACATGGAGACGGACCTGCACGCCGTCATCCGCGCCAATATCCTCGAGGAGATTCACAAGCAGTACATCATGTACCAGAGCTTCAAGGCGATCATGTACATGCACTCAGCAGACCTCGTGCACCGTGACATGAAGCCGTCCAACCTGCTGCTCAACTCGGAGTGCCTCATGAAGGTGGCCGACTTTGGGCTCGCGCGCTCGCTGCTGGATGACAACAAATCGGATGAGGGCACGAAGCCGCCCGTGATGACGGACTACGTGGCGACGCGATGGTACCGTGCGCCCGAGATCCTGCTCGGCTCAAATAGGTATGGCAAGGCTGTCGACTTGTGGTCATTGGGATGCATCTTCGGCGAGATGCTCGGCGGCAAGCCCGTGTTCCCGGGCACGTCGACGCTCAATCAGCTCGAAAAGATTGGTGAGATGGTCGGAGCGCCAACCACGGAGGACATCACAGCGCTCGCGAGTACGTTCACGCTCGAGATGCTCGATGCGATGCCCTTCCCGATGGGGGAGAAGGGTCCTGACGGCAAGCGCGCGCTCGTGCCTTTCAACAAGGCGTCGCCTCCCGAGCCCGGCCACGGCGGTGGCAACGATTGGAGGTCGCTGTACCCGAAGGCGTCGGACGACGCCATCGACCTGATGGAGAAAATAATGAAATACGACCCCAACCAGCGGATCAAAGCCAAGGACGGGCTCACCCATCCCTATTGCAGCCAGTTCCATGACCAGGATACGGAGCCGCTCGCTGCGGAGAAGGTCAGCATCCCAATCCACGACAACAAAAAGCTCTCAACGCAAAAGTACCGCGAGCTGATGTACGAGGACCTAAAGGCGAGGCAGGCGAAGGCCTAAGCGCCCCTTGCCGTCAACGCCTGGCATGCCTCAATGGAGAGACCCAGGATTAGGGCAGCAGCCGGCAGCAGCAGCGACACGCTCCCAGACGCCACAGGGCGATGGTTGCGCCTCCGTTCGCGTCGTCTCGAGCGCTACCAGCAGTGCGGAGTACACAAACACCCCCCAACCAGCATGCATGCATGGGGCTGCTCCTACGTTGGTTTTCACTGACTCTGGGAGCGCTCGCGACTGTGCGAGAATGTGCTATCTCGTGTACTGTATCGTGCGTCTAAGCATTGAATCGTGAGTGTCGTAATACCTCGTCGGAGACGCGTGTGGGGTGCGGTCGCGTGAGTTTTCGCATGTCGTCCTGTTAAACGGCAAAACCGAGCCGAGCGGGCCGCCCGGGGCGGGGGGCGCGGGCGCGCGGGAGGGTTCCGCCGGTGCGGTCTTCCCACAGTCACGTGCGCATAGCTCCACAGGCTGTTCGTGCTCGTCTTCCCCGCTCGCGCTCCCGCCGCGCCTTTGTCGGACGGCGCCAGAGATGAAGCGAAGTCGCGGCGCTCGCGCTTGCGCGCTTCGCTTGTGATGCCGTATACCTTAGCGGCTGTTGTCCTCTCTGTCCTCTGTCTCGCTTGCCCCGCCGCGCGCCAGCCGAGCCGGGTCCCCGTCCCGTCCGCAGGTCCGAACCTCCGGCACGGACTCCTTCGAGGACTCCTCTCTTACTCCGCTCTCCGGCGGGCTCTCGCCTATCGGTGAGCCGCGTCGTAGAGAGCGCTCTACTCGACGCTCTACGTCCCGTCCGACGTACCACCAGGACGGACGACGCCGCGCGCCGTCCCGGCCCCACACTAGCCTGAGGACCTTATGCCTTATGCATGCACATCAACATGCGACGGATCCCGCTCGGACCCGCGCAGCTCATCCGATGAAGTAGCCGACTCGAAGCTCGTCGGTGCCTTCGTTTCGTGACTAGGTCCAGCACAGTCTGTCTGCACGCAATCCTGCTGCGGTTCCACAAGACTCGCTCAGGCACGTCTTACCCCTCCAAGCCAGCCTCCATGGTTGCCGCGCGCACGCCGTATTAACGGCGTTGCCGTGCGCCTCCACACTAATCGGCGACTGCGTCTCCAGCATGCGCTCGACACGGCGTCTTCACACTAATCGGCGAATGCGTCTCCAGCATGCGCTTGACACGGCGCACTTCTGGTGCGCTCTACCGTCGCCTCTGCTGCGAGAGGCGGCAGTGGCTTGTACCGCAGCGCCATCGAGATGCACACGAGCCAGAGCCGTGTCGGGTCGTACCGATCCGTAGCAGGGAAGGACGGCCAGGCAGGCCCAAAGTGGTCCATGTCCTCGAGCACGACGCGCGGGCAGTGGGGCAGGATCGCGTCGCCCTGACACACGAGCCCATCACAATCCTCACCATACCGCACAGCCACATACTCGATCAGGGGCCTGAGGAGTGACGAAGGCGCCCGGTCGCACGTGGCGACGCACAGCGTGGGCACGCGGTGGATCGGGTACGGGTGGTGCCGCAGAAAGTCCTGCCGCGACTCGAAAGAGAGATCGAGCACCGCATGCCGGCAGCCGCGTAACAGCTTCTCGAGCGCTCCGAGGACGACCGACTTTTGCACCTGTGTGTTGCTCAGGTCGTGAGCGATGGCGCTGCCGCCGTGAGGGCCTTGCAGCGAGACGACGCCTGCGACGAAGTCGATGAGCTCGGGGAAGAGCGAGAGCGCGGCAGCGGCGTCGACGGCTCCTTTAGAGTGCCCAAGCAGCATGACGCGCCGCCGAGTACCTCGTGGCGCATCTCGACCATCTTGTGCAAGCTCGAGGACCTCGTGGCGCAGCCGCGCCGCGTTGACGCGCACGGGCTGGTCCGTGTCGACTCGTGAGAACTGCACGCAGAGCCCGAGCCGCTTGAAGTCGGCGAGCAGGTGCTTCATGTAGAGAGGGTACCACTTCGTGAGAAGGCCGGGCACGAGGAGGAAGACGAGCGATTCCCACTCGACGCCACGCGGCAGTGGCACCGCGCGCAGCGCGGCCGGCGTGAGCATCTCGGGGGCTGGCGGCAGGCCGCCGAGCAGGGCGTGAAAGCAGTCGGTCAGGTCGAGCTCCGGCCGCTGCCGCGGACTCCACAAGCCGACTCCACGCGCGCCGCGCGCGCCGCTTGTGCTGCCCATGCTACTGAGGCTGCTGCTGCTGCTGCTGCTGCCCGTCAAAGTGCCCGCGAGCACGCTACGCGAGCGCGTGCGTGTCTCGGTGCTACTGCCCCCGCTGCCCAGCGCAGGCAGAGGCTTCGGCGACAGGAGAGTTGAGGAGTGCCCTCCGGCATTCACACCGGCATTCACACCGGCACCGCTCGCGGCCCGAATGCACGGCTCGTCCCTAAGCCCCGTCCTGCCCGATCGGGCCTCGGCGTCGACCCCACAGATGCCGTCGGGGTCGGCCGCGTCGATGTCGGCTCGGATAGAGCGGTTCGCGCCGCGCCCATCTTGCCAGCGCTGCGTGAGCGCCGCCTCACGAGCCTCTTGACGTAGTAGCCAGCCGATGTGACCGTGGCAGTACGGCTTCAGGTTCGGGTTCGCGCCGGCCCACGACTGCAGCTCAACCTGCAGCGCCTGAAGATGCACCTCGACCTCGCCCGATATGTCGCGCGTGGCGCGCATCACATTGTTGCGCACCAGCGCGCTCACATGCTTGACGGCTTCGTGTGCCCGCTTCCCGGCTAGAGAGTTGAGCTCTCGCAGCGTGCCGTCCTTGGCGCGCTCGACGCGCAGCAGCTCGGCAGCTTCCTGCTCTGCCGTGCCGCCGCGGTGATCGACGGACGCGGGCAAGGCGAGCTCCCTCCGCGCGCGGGCTAGGTTGAGCTCCAAGGCCTGCGAGGCATCCGGCGAGGCCGGCTCAAGCACACGCAAGGCACGCGTCGGACCGCGCAGGGTCACGATGAGACCAGCGCGGCCGAGCCCGAAGACGGTGAGGCCAAAGCCGATAGGTACGATTAGCGGGCTCAGCATGAGCATCAGCGGCATGATGAACATCACAAAGATAGGCAAAAGCATGAACATGACACCGACACCAGCGCAGCGCAAAGGCATCCGCAGCAGTGCCGAGGCTGTCTCTGTTGCCGATTCCATTGATTCGTTGAAGAGCTCTCGGGCCTCGGAGGCGAGCGAGCCCGCCTCGCTCATGAGATCGCGTGCCGTCTCCGAGGACGCGCGGCGGCGGCGTGGAGAATTTGTAGGAGAGGGCATCGCTGTGGATGCAGAACCCGGGCGCGTCTCTGTCTGAGTTGGCAGCAGACAGAGTTTGTAATGAAGGCTTTCATTGAAAACTTTGGTGATTCTGTTTAGGCAGTCGCAAGCAAGCAAGCAAGCAAGCAAGCAAGCAAGTAAGCAAGCTCGGAACCAGCTTATCCACCCGGGCCTGCGTTCCTCCGAGGAGCGTTGCAGGTCCCGAGCTCTTCCTCTGTTGGTGTGGTCCGAGCGGTCACACGCCGATCGGTGTGCCGCGTCGACGACTGCTACGGGTGGCCCACAGGCGCGCATCACAATCGGGCGGCATTCTCACGTTGGGAAGCGTGAGGCCAGCATGCCCGGTGAGCGTTAGCGGTCTGGGCACACATATCATCCTCGTCTCCGCCCACGCCACCCTCTTTCCTACCGTACTCCGCTGGTTACAGGGGTTCTCGATTACGCTCGTTTAGGTACTTGTGTTGTTTCGACTAACTAGCTTGCTTGCTTAGGCAGTCGACCAAAGTGCTTCGCAATCAATCCACATCGTACACTTCACCGCTCGTCGATGTCCTCCTCCTCCTCCTCTCCCTCGACAAACACGGTGGCGGCCGCACCTGCTCCCGCGCCCAGCCCGATCTCCTCGAGCGTGCGCGCGCCCTGCCCCTCCTCCTCCACGTCCAGCGTGACCCGCGGGTACCGACTCACCAGTGTGAAGCGCGCAAGCGCGGCAGGCACGTGCGCGCCCACCCAAGCAAACACGTCTACCAGCCGCGTAGAGAGCTCGAAACGGCGCTGGATGCGCCCGCCGTCGCGCAGCCGCACAGCGAGCGTGATGGTGCTCGCTTGTGTGGGCGGCGGCTCAAAAGCGAGCGCCTCCGCGCGCCGCAGGCGCTCGGTACAGCGCTCCGCGAGCTTGGTGCGACGGGCCTCGCGCATCGCTGCATGCCGCGCCTCTGCCGCCTCCGCCGCCCGTGCCGCCTCGGTCCTCTGCGCTTCAGCCCACTGGCGCGCGGCCGCCTCCTCCTCCGCAGCGCGTGCCGCCTCGGCTGATGACTCGGCCATCGCGAGCTCGGCAGCGAGCTCGGCAGCCTGATCCGCTTCTAGGGCGGCCGCGAAGTCCGCATCTTGCTGAGCCACGAGCTTCGCCTCGAGCTCGCGCGGCGTGGGCGGAGGCGTGGGCGGCCGAAATCGGCGCGCGGCCGCGCGCCGGTAGGCTGTGAGCAGCGCCCTGGCCCGGGCTGTGGGGACCTCTGCCCGTTCTGCCTCACGTTGGGCATTGGTAAGGATGCGCGCGAGATGAGCTGGTTGCAGCCGGCGCTCGCGTATGCAACGGTGGCCGTGCGCCCCCCAGAGCAGCACGATCGCAGGGAGCACACCTGATGAGGGTCGCAATCAAATGGTCATCAGTGGCGCTCGGTGGCAATCAGAGCCGCGCGATCGCAGGGAGGCTACCGGTAGCGAGTTCCCGCGCCCAAAATTGAGCTTCGGCTCGGTGCGTGGAAGCTTGCAAGCGCATGGCGATCATCGCGGGCCGACGAAGCAGCGCCTGCACCTCGGCATTGGGCCACACGTGCTGCACGAGGTGCAAGCTTGCAGGGTCATTCTCTTCAATCGCGAGCAGCAGCACCGCGCCTACGACGGCGCGGTTTGCCGAGGGAGGTGCGAGTGCACCGCCGCCCTCGCCACCACTGCCGCCCTCGCCGCCCTCGCCGCCCTCGCCGCCCTCGCCGCCCTCGCCGCCGCCGACGTCGTCCGCGCCGCCACCTGCCACGGGAGCCCTGATGGCCACGGATTGCGACTGACTGCTCTGATGGGCACTGATGGCCTCCTTGCCACCTTCGACCGGAAGAGCAGTCGCAATCAATCGCAATCAATCGCAATCAGTCGCAATCAGTCGCAATCAGTCGCAATCAGTCGCAATCAGTCGCAATCAGTCGCAATCAGTCGCAATCAGTCGCAATCAGTGCCACCTTCGATCGGAAGAGTGATGCCGCGTCCAAAGCACTCGAGCGCCGCTTCGGCGTTCACGTTCACACTGAAGGCACGGGTCCAGTGCTGAGCGCCGAGCTGAGCAGCAGAGGAGGAGGCAGCTGGCGGCGGTGGAGGTGAGCCTCCTGCCGGATGGGTCGCGGCCCACTCTGCCCACGAGTCTGCGAGGCTTGGGAGCGGCGTGGCGCTCGCGCTCGCCGAATCGTTCAAACGCGGGGCTGGGGCACCTGAGGCCGATTCTGCCGAGGCCGCCTCCGCCTCCGCCGTCGCCGTCGCCGCTGCCGCCGCCGCCGCCGCCGCGCCCGAAGGCTGCGGGGCGGCAGAGCGCTGAGCAGAGCGCGAAGCGGCCCATGCAGTCCATGACTCATGCAGCGCATAGGGCGGCTCGGCAGGTGTTGTGGCACGCGCAGGATTGCTGGCAGGTGCGGGTGCAAGGGTGGGTGATCCCGCAGGCCTACGGGGCTGTCCCTCAGCCCAGAATGCATTCCACGCGCCATCGAGAGAGTCACCCGTCCTCGCCGGCCTGTGCTCGCTCGTTGTTGCCACCCGTGCGGCGGCCGCTGTTGAGCCGACACGTGCGCCATCGTCGGCGGCTCGCAGTTCGGCCTCCGCGCTGTGGAAGCGGCGCAGCCGCTGCTCACGGAGGCGTCGTTGAGCCTCACTATCGTTGTCCGAGGCTGACCGAAACCGCAAGTGGCCACGCTGGAAGGCTACCCACAAAGTGGCTGCCAGTACGGCAGCGAGCGTCCACGCGATGACCTTCAGAGGCCACTCGTCATTGGGGACGGAGAGGTTTTGAAGGCCCTCATTGTTGGCGTAGAGCTTGCAAGCCTTACAGCACGCCGTGTGCATGTAGTCACTGTTCTGTTTGCACTCGCCGCGTGCGGCCCACTGTGTGCATTCCACCTTGTCGTCCTTGCAAGTCGGCGGCAGCGGCTGCGATGCATCAGGTTGCCCAGCAACGGCGATGATGAATACCGCAGAGATCGTCCTCAACATAGAAATATGCAGCAAGATTCCCTCTTTCCAACGCCGTGTGAAGCGTGAACACGCCCCGAGTCAAGTCAAGTCAAGTCAAGTCTACAGAAGCTTTCCTCACCGGAGTTCAGATCGCCAATCGTTCACAGCCTGTGTGATTCGACTTCCACACATCTCCCTCCGCGCGACGGTGCGGAAGACATGGCGCTCGCGTCGCTGCTGGTATCAGTTAACTTCTTGGCGCCAGTTACTTTGCGATCGGCCACGGACACGGCAACATTTCGAATAGCCAGCCTTCTTGTCGCCGATGGCATTTTGAAGCCCGAAGGTCCATCTGATCTGGCCATCCTTGCCGCCGCCTTGCAGCGGGACATGCAAGAGCGATTCACTCAGCGTAATCGGAATGAAAACGCGCTCATCCTTGCGGAGAACGACGAGGGCGACATTGTAGGCGTAGTTGGCATCGACGTGCAGCGGCTCTCGTACAATGCGCTCAACGAGGACCGCATTGGAAGCTCGGATCAGAGGCTTTCAGAGCGACCGCTGCTATCAAGCCTTTCCGTAAGCCCCAAGTACCGCCGGCGCGGCATTGCCAAGAAGTTATGTCGCGAAGCTGAGAGAACTGCCAAGCAGTGGGGCTACAACGAGGTCCTTCTCAAAGTGGAGGCGGATAACTCTCGGGCACGTTCTCTCTACCGAAGTTTAGGCTACAGAGTCGTGGACACGGACAAGCAGGCGGAACGTCCTGTCGTCAAAGGTGGCCTCCGCTTTGTGAAAACAACACAGGTGGCGATGCGTAAAAGCCTAACATTTCCGCCCTTCGACTCCGTGGTCAGCGCTCTCGCCGTTGCAGCTGCAGCAGCCTACGCATCATCCACCTACCATGAGCAGCTGGCGAAGGCTATGGATACGGGTGCACAGGCAGGGAGGCTGCTTGGTGCAGGCGACTTCGAGGCTGCCCTGGCACTGATAAGGCCGTTGTAGACGTGTCCGTGACTCTGCAGCGCCTTTTCTGCTTGTCGTGTGCCCGTGCCCTGCTCAAATGCTCGCTACGGCGCCGTGCTGTGAGCATTCACACCACTTTTTCATATGATCTAGATGTTACACCTAGGCACACGCTCCCTTACCGGTACCCTCTGTGAAACCGAGCTCTGAGTCCGGCGCCACCCCCGACGAGATCACGTGTGAAATGGACGAGTCGGCCGAGGACGTGCTCCTCGCACTTGCCGTCGCGAACCCCGTGCAGCTCACGTCGCGTGAAGTTCGACGGTATCAGTGCGATACGTTAGACGCACCTGCGTTGACCGCTCTTTTGCGCCAGTGCATCACCGCAAAAGTGCCTGCAGTCCTCACAGGCTGCGTTGCGCACTGGCCAGCGTTGCGACGATGGGATGACGTGTACCTGCGCAGAGTGTTGAGCGACGCGCCGGTGCATGTGGCGCAGACACCAGATGGACTCGCCGATGCTATTGCTACTCTGCCAAGCGGCGAACGGGTATTTGCGAAGCCATTTGAAACGGTCATGCCTTTCTCAATCTTCGCATGCGAGCTGTGCACTCCGCTGATGGACGAAGACGGTGTGCAGCGCCGGCCGGTGCTTTACGCGTCGCATCAGAACTCATCGCTCAGCGACGAGTACCGGCCCCTCTGGGATGACCTGGACCTCTCTCTTGAGTGGGCTGACGAAGCCTTTGGCAAGAAGCCCGCTGCCGTCAATTTCTGGATGGGCGAGGATGCAGCGCGGACGAGCGTACACGCAGACCTCTTCGACAACCTGTACGTCGTCGTGCGCGGTGAGAAGTGTTTCACGCTACTGCCGCCACAGGAAGGGCAGTTGCTGCGTCGAGAGCCTGTACGAGCGGCAACGTACGTTCCGGTTCCCAACTCTAGGGGCAAGAGCCCGAGCGTAGGTCTCGAATTGCAAGTGGACGACGACGCGGAGGCCGTCGTCTACTGGGCCACGGTGGCCCTCGATAGCGAAGACGCCGCGCCACTCCAGCCGATGCGTGCCGTCCTTGGGCCTGGAGAGCTGCTGGTGCTTCCATCACTCTGGTGGCATCATGTTTCGCAGCGAGCGAGGTCTGACGACGGTGGTCGCTGTTCGGCAACTGTTGCAGTCAACTATTGGTATGGCTGAATTCAGCCTTTGTCCACACACTGTGTTGACCCACATTACTTACGCCAGAGCACGACGCACACGGACCACGCATATCCAAAGTTTCGGAAACAATTAGTGGTGCTCCTGTGAATATTCATAGCGCTCGATCCTCTCGGGGTGGCCGATGCACTTCGTCGCGGATGCCTCGCTGGGAGTAATTAGCGGGCATGAGCTCAGGAAGATTGCGAGACAGACTTTGGATGACGAAGATGGTTATTTCGACGTCAACTCCAACTCGTCCACCTGCGAGGACTGGTTGCCGACCCTGCCGGAGCTAACACGTACGCCCCTCTGGGTCAACTGTGCCTTATACACTGGTGTCTTCCTGCTAGTCGCCACTGTCATCGTGACGTCCTGCTACCTTAGGACGGGCGTGCCCGTCTTCCGGCGGCAGCCGCTGCTCTCCACCCTCGTCGTCGCCTTTGCCGTTGCACGTTTCGCCCTCTCCGTCCTCTTGATCGTGCTCTCCGTGAATCACCACGGTGCCAAGACGACGTTTACGATACAGGAGCGGCGCATCGCCAGCTTGCTTGACGGCCTCGGCACCATCTTCTTCTTCGCGAGCACGGGCCTGCTGATCGCCGACCTCGCCGACATGCTGCTCGTCGGCTGGAAGAGCTCGCGCCGCCTCTGGGTCGCTTTTAAGGGGCTTACCGTGCTCCTTACCCTGACGGCCGGCATCTCTGTGTGGCTCACGCGCAGCCTCGAACTGGAGCAGCTGCTCGAGATTTCAGAAGACGCGGTCGCGGCCGCCTCCGTGTGCTCCGCGCTCGCCATCGCCGCGCTCGCGCTCCGCTACTACCGGATGCACGAGCATTCCGCGATCCTCAGCCGCTTCGGCCACGTGAGGCATGCCATGAATGTCCTCGTGGGCTTCGTTGTCTTCTGCTTCCTCTTCCGCGCGGTGCCATGGCGGCTGATGATGAACACGATCGCTGCGCTGCACCTCTGCCCGACGACATCCGACGGGGGTTACCTTCCGTGGCTAGCCTTCATTCAGAAGCTGTGGCTCTCAGAGATTGGTCCTGCGGGCGCTCTGCTCCTCTTCGGCTGCTACCTCGACCGGCTTAAGTGCGCCGCCACCACGCGCCGCCACCGCGCGCTGTGATCGCCCATGGCTCTTGATCTCCTCTTGATCTCCTCTTGATCTCCTCTTGATCTCTTCTTGATCTCTTCTTGATCTCACGCCTTCTCGACGCCTCCTGTACGCCTCACAGGCTCTCTGCAGTCGGCTTCCGCGGCTCTCAGAACTTGCCTCCCGAGCGGTTAGACCGCCTGCTTGACGGAACCCAAGACCTCTTGCGTAGGGAGACGCTCGAGGAAGTGCCGCCGCTCATGTGTCGTCGCTCGTCCGCCGCCTCCTGCTCGTTCATCTTCGGCGGCGGCCTGGGCGGCGGCTATGGCGGGAGCGCGCCCCTCCGGCCGCGGCGCACGCCCGTACCCACAGCGTCAACCTGTCGCTCACCTCTCTTGTCGCCCTCGCCGTCGTGCCTCTTGTGGGACGCCCAGGACGGCGCCATTCAAGCGTGCGCCGCTGCTGGCGGGGCCGCCGCGAGCTCCAGCTTACACTCGAGCTCCGATCGCGCGTCTCGCCTGGGGCCGGCGGGAAGGTGGGCAGACGGAGGGTGCACAGGCGGTGCGCTCGATGAGGAGAAGCGCACGGAGGATCGACGCACGCGGCGCGGCGTGCCGCCCTCGTATGTAGAGGTGGAGTACCCGGACGTCCGCCAAGGAGAACTACTGCTGCTCGAGTCGATCTTTGAGTGCGCGTACACGTGGTGCGTACCTTATGCGTGGCTAGCGCTCCGAGTGGGTGAGCGCAAGTCCGCAGCCGCAGAGCTCCGTCGGCGCGTCAAGGACGAAGCCGAGCGTCGCCGGCCAGCCGCCGCCGCGGGCGAGCGTGACGTGCGTTCCGTGCGTGCTGGCGACGGGCACCTTGCTGCGGATGCGAGCATCGCCTGTGATGCACCTCCTGCTGCGCCCGCTGCTGCGCCCGCTGCTGCGCCTGATGCCGAGGCCGCTGCCGAGGCCGCTACCGCTGCTGCTCCTCATCCCGCTACCGGCACCGCTGGCGGCGGCCTCGGCGCCGTCGGCGGCGTGCACGGCGGCAGCGCCGAGGTGGAGGATCCGGCGCTTCGACACACAGAATCGGCGCTTCGTCACATAGCGTCGCATAGCGCCGAGGTGGAGGATCCGGCGAACGCCTCGCTGCTCGACCGGATCCGTTACGAGCTCTCGCGTGAACGTAACTGCTCCGAGCTCGCCTGGTTGCGTTCACAGCTCGTGCGCCTCGAGAACCACGCGGCCGACGCCGCCGCCGCCGCCGCCCACTACCGCCATGCGATGCGTGCGCGACGCTCGTCGCCATCATCGTCGTCGGTGTCGTCGCCGCCATCGTCACCGCGCGGTGGCGGCAGCAGCGGTGGTGGCGGCAGCAGCGGTGGTGGCGGCAGCAGCGGTGGTGGCGGCAGCAGCGGTGGTGGCGGCGGCCCGTGCACTTTTAAGCCGTCGACGCTCAAGAGCGACCCAGCGCTTCGTCACATAGCGACGAATCTGCACACGCAGCAGATGCATGTGTTCGCGCAACCTCGGCCCTCGCAGGTCAACGTGCCATCGTCACAACGTGCCACGTCCGCCGCGGAGACAGCGGCGGCTGCCGGAGCAGCGGCCACGAGTGATGCTGGCACCGACGGCGCCGCCATGCCCGACAGCGCCATCGGCCGTGCCCACGACTGCGCCGCCATGCCCCGGCTTCTGGCGAGCTACGCGTCGGTCACCTTAGGCGCTCCAGCGGCGCATGCGCTCGGGTTTGGCGGCGGCGGCCTGTGGCAGCTGCAGCGGCGCCTCGCGCGCACACACGACGAGCTCAGAGAGGTTCGTCGACGGCTGCGAGCAGCCGCCTCGCAGCCGACTGAGAAGGACAAGAGGCTCGAGCTCGAAGAGAAGCACGAGCTCTATCTGCGTCGCAAGATCGAAGGGTTGCAGTGGGAGGTTGAACAGCGCGAAGAAGTTTGTATTCCGCAGGTGCTCTCGGCTCTCTCCTCGATCTTCGTCGCGCGCCTCTCGCAGGAACTCGATGCGGCGAGAGCCGCCGCGGAGGCCGAGCCCGCGCGCGGCGACGAGCGCACCGGCGAGCGTGGCAACGAGCACGGCGGCGCGCGCGCGCTCGCCGTCGGCGATGGCTGCGGCGATGGTGGCGGCAGCGATGTGAGCGGGTACGTCGGTGCGCCTGTGGGATCCACGTTACGCCTGTGGGGCGCTCATGGTTTTCTAATCGGGTGGGAGTCGCTGCTCTCAACCTACGGCAAGGAAGAGAGTATGCTCGGTGACCTCTACGGGGCGCTACTTTCGCTCCACACGGACGGGTTTGGCTTCGTGCTGCGCTGTTCGGAGAGAGGCCCGCCGCCGCCGGAGTCCGGCGCGCCGGCGCGCTGTGGCGGGCTTGATCGAGTGACCTCGAGTGACGTTAACGGCGCGCCGGGCGGCACGACGCCAGTGACTACGCCTGCCTCCTCCAGCATCCGCTTCCACCCCCCCGCCGGCTCTGCGGCCTCGATGACCAGCGCGCCTGCCTCCGCCTCCGCGACGCCAGCTTTTGCTTCCATCACCTCAGCTGCCTCAACTTCAACGACGAGCAGATGTTCCCCGAGCCCCATGTTGCCTGCGCGCGACTTGCCGCCACCCTGTACCTTGCAGGGCATGCCAGCGAATATGCACGCGTCACCGTCGCTTATCGTACCCAAACCGTTGCTGGCTGCGTCGTCGTCGGCCGCGTCGCCCTTGGCCGCCGCTACAGGCACGGGCGATTTCGAGGGCGCGGTCGCGGGCGAGGGCGCGGGCGTTGGCGAGGGCGGCAGAGGCGCCGGCGGCGTGCCACTCGTCCGCCTCTCGCGCGGCTGGCCTCTAACCGAGCGCGCTCAGGACGACGCGCTCAGGACGACGCGCTCAGGACGGCTCTCGCGCGGTTGGCCTCTAGTCGAGTCCCCAGCCTGCCGAGCCTTGCCCGCCCACTTTGGCGAGGGCGAGGGCGGCGGCGGCGATGGCGGCGGCGGCGAGGGCGGCGGCGGCGAGGGCGGCGGCGGCGAGGGCGGCGGCGGCGAGGGCGGCGGCGGCGAAGGCGGCGGCGGCGAAGGCGGCGGCGGCGAGGGCGGCGGCGG
>PJAB01000875.1:0-19552 GCA_002887195.1 Chrysochromulina parva | reverse complement strand
CGCCCCCCCCGCCGCCGCCCACACCACCGCCGCCGATGCCACCCGGGGGTATCGCGACGCCAATGGTCCAGTTCTCTCTGGTCATCCAGGCCACCCAACTCACATTTAACGCAGCCGCCTACCTGGACAGGATCCGCTCCATCTTAGTCGAGTTCGATCTGCCCAGGAATCTCACAATCACTCTTGCCCTCGGAAGCCCCACCACGCCGGCCTTTAGCACCGTCACGCCGATTGGCGCGCCTGCCCGCGGAGGCACCGGCTTTGGGCGCAGGCTGCTCATGGACGAGGACGACGCCGCCGCTGCCCATGAGGAGGACGGCTTTGGGCGCAGGCTGCTCATGGGCGAGGACGAGGATGAGAGCGAGGGAGAGGTCGGCAACGATTGGACTGCTGCCGCCGATCCCACATCTGCTGTCGCCCCGGTGGACGTTGGAGGCGATGATCTCGGCGAGTATCTCGCCGAGCACCTCGCCAATATCTCGGCCTCGGCCCCGATGGACGCCAACGGAAGCACGTCGCGAGGCGCACGACTGCTGATGACCAGCGCTGGCCCTATGCTGGTGCTCCCTCCAACGCATGACTTTATTGATGAGGCCGCGGCGCTGGCTGATATCCCTCACTGGCGCCAGCGCATCTCTAGCGCCAGAGCCTCCTTGGCGATGACCCCTTCGGCGCTGCAGCAAGCGTGGCAAGAGAACTGGCGGATTCGCTGGCGGCGCCGCCAGTTGGATGGAATAGGGGGGAATGGAACAGGGGGGAATGTAACGATACCCAGCGTGCAAACGTGCACGGAGACGTGCAGTGCCACCGCCTCCGATGGTATTTGCAACGATGGCGGACCCGGATCCGAGTTTTCGGCGTGCAGCCTCGGAACCGACTGCACCGACTGCGGCCCTCGAACGCCGCCGCCGCCGCCGCCTCCCATTGACGCAACCGGCCAAATGCGTGTAGACACCTTCATTTGGTGCTTCACGATGCCTATTGCGGGGGCGACGGTGACGGCGCTGGGGGCGCCGCTGGTGAGCCCTCCGTCTGCATCGTCTCGATTCGGAATCACGGTCGTCTCCATCCGCAAAAGGATCGAACGCATCTCGTACTCCATCCTGCTCGCGCCCTCGCCGCCGCCGCCCATGCCGCCGCCCTCGCCGCCGCCGCCCATGTCGCCGCCGCCCTCGCCGCCGCCGCCGCGCCCGCCCTCGCCGCCCGCCTTTCGGCCCGTCTCGGCGATTATCGTGATCATCGTGTCCGTGGTGGGCACGGTCTTGCTCTGCCTCTCCTCCGTCGTGGCCGTGATGCGTCTCAAGGTCGCGCAGGACTTTTTCAACCGCACCAACGCTAGAATCCTCAAGTGGCGCATCGCGCACGGCTACAAGCCGCCGCCACCCAAGCTCAAAAAGGAGGCGGTAGCAGGTAACATGCTCTCTCGCATCCTGTACGCCACCGGCTTTTTCAAGAAAGCCAAGGCTGCTTCTGCCTCCGACAAGGCCTCAGCCGGAGTTGTCACCTCCTCGTCGACGGCGGGCGGCAAGGAGGCGATACAAATGCCAGCCTCGGCGGCCTCGGCGGCCTCAGCGGCCTCGCCCCCCTCGTATGCCTCTGCTGCGCTCACGTTCTCGCAAGCTGCAAAAGGAGCTGCCGCCGCGGCGGCGGCCTCCTCGGTCGACAACCCATACGCGGATGACGATCCGTATGCGGACGACGACCCGTTTGCAGACGAGTCGATGCCCGATCCGCGCGATGCCCACGGGTACCTAGGTGCAGGGAAGCGACCACCAGCCACCGCCACCACCGCGACGGACAGTGAGGTGGATCCGTATCACGACGTGGCTGGGTACGGGGGGCCGGGTGGCCGCTACCCGATGGTGGCTTCGTCGCCCTATGGACGGCCTCCTCCCCGTGTAACCGGCCCACCTTCGCCCTATTCGGCGCACCATGCGGACCCCTTCATGCGGCCGGGCCCCGCTTCCTACGACCCCTCCCACGACCCCGCGTACGCCAACCTTGGCGCTCTGGATCTGCCACGCTCATCGATGTACGGAGGACCAAGGGACCCGTGGGGCGGCTACGGCGGCGGCTACGGCGGCGGCTACGGCGGCGGCTACGGCGGCGGCTATGGCGGCGGCTATGGCGACAGCCCGGAGGTGGAAGGTGGCCCTCGTCGGCGTCGTGTCGAGCGTGGTAGCAGTGGTCACCATCGAGCGGACGCTCACAGCCGCAGCCGTCCCGCCTCTTACTTTGTGCGCACCTCGAGCGTGGGCACCTCCCCTCTCAGTTCCCCTCGCGCCTCGCCTCGCATGCATTCGAGCGAGCCTCTCGAAGAGGCGGAGGCGCAGGCGAAGGCGTTGAGTGCTGCGGCGGCGCTGCTGCGTGCATCGATGCGCCCTCGATCTCCCTCCCCCGTTCCTCCCGTTGACCCGTTCGACGAGTACCAGCACCAGCACCAGCACCAGAACGAGCACCAGCACCAGCACCAGCGCCCGCACCAGCGCCAGCGCCAGCACCAGCACCAGCACCAGCGCGACGGGGATCGTAGTCGGATGGGTGACAGTCGGGTGTCGCGCGGCCCCTCGAGGGATGGCCGACAGCACCGCTCTCCCCACGCTCACTCACCCGACGGTCGGCCGAGCCGAAATCGTCGCCGAGCGAGCGAGCACTACTCACCTCAGGACCGGAACGGCCAGAGTGACGGCCGGAGCGACGACCGCGGTGGTGGAGGAGGCGGAGGGCACGGAGAAGGGGCGTACCTCCGCAGCCCTCCGACGAGCACGAGCACGCATCTCGCTGCCCACGGGGGCGCACACTCGCCGTCGCCCTCTCGCGACCCGCGCAATGCGATGCTCCGGCCTGAGCCGCGGTGGCCAGCGGGGGGGGACGCGTCGGCCCTCAGCGCGGCTGCATTGATGCTGCGCAATGCCGCACGCGCCCACGATGCCGAGTACGGGCATCACAACGACTTGCACGCGTGAGCGAGGAGTGATAGAGCGCATAGTAGAAGATCTCAGTGTGCTACACGCGAAAACAGAAAATCGGGGACCCGCGCTGTTGTGGGGCATTGTAACATTTTAGGCAAGTGCTCGAGAGCTGACGACTAAAATAGGAGATGCGTTGCCCGAAAGGGTTTGTTTGGTCTGCAGGATGTCTGTGATGATGCAAGAGACGGAGTGCGGTGCGGGCGCCGCACGTTTGCGTGCCGAGTTTGAGGTCAACGACGCGCTCAAGGCGCTTAAGGCGGCGATCCCCGGATCCGTCGTCGCGGGGTGGATCGAGAGGCGAGTTGCCAATGCTCGCAAGGCCCTGGATAGCTTGACGCGGGCCGAGGCGGAACGCGAGAGTGCGGCAGCGTCCGTCGAGAGTGATGCTCCCAGCGTCATGCCGAAACTGCTCGTGGTTGTCGACGATACTCCCCTACCCAACGCCTCGCTCACCTCGCTCGGATCGCCAACGACTCAGATCTGGGAAACACCGCGGGCGTCCGTCTTCTGGCGATCATGGAGTCCTAGCGAGCATGGAGGTGCCTACGCGTGGCCCATCACACAGGTGGAGCTGGCGCGAGGCGCACCGCCCAAGTCGGGCATGTTGCCCAAGGACCACGGAATGCCTATCATCGAGGAGCACAGCCTCAGCATGACTCCGCTCCCATCGCGCAAGCGGCTTGCGCCCAAGCCGGACGCCGAGCCAGACGCCGGGCCAGAAGGGACTACATTCGCCCGCACCTTGCGAGCGCCGCCTCGTTTTGCTCGGAATCCGCCAGAGGTAGCGGGGATGGCGCACGAGGGGGAGTCGATCGATCGCCTCGAGGACCTGAGCAGTGGCGGTGCGGAGGCTGCCTCCACCCGCGTGCTCGCAACCATCGAGGCGGCGGGGATGGCGCACGAGGGGGAGTCGATCGATCGCCTCGAGGACCTGAGCAGTGGCGGCGGAGGCTGACCCCACCCGTACTCGCGACCATCGTGACGTGGACATATCGGCCTTTAAGACCCGAGGCATCTACATCGACCCGTCCTTCAAGCTGGACCAAATTGCTCTCAAGCACGTGACGCGGATGGTCCTGGTACTTCCGCTTGTCAACGGCGCCACCGCTCTGCTCGAGCTGCTGCCGCGACCGCTCCTTCTATTTCCTCGCGCTCCTTCTATTCCTCGCGCTCTCGTTTGCGCCGCACCACCGCACGGTCATGTGGTGCGGCGATTCCGCGACAATGAGGACGTGGACGACACGAGCGCGCCGCCGCAAGTCGTTGCTCCCGCCCGAAGCCAACGTGCTCATTGTCGGGCACTCCACAGTCGGCAAGACGGCTCTGGGCGATACGCTTCATCGTCTCGCCCGAAAGGTGGGCTCGCACGTATCTCGCACGTATCTCGCACGTATCTCGCCCGAAAGGTGGGCTCGCCACCGCCGCCACGCGCGTGCGCACCGTCGGCGCGCCGCGCGCCTCATGCTCGCTCCCCTGCCACCCTCCTCCCACCCCCCTGCCATCCCCTGCCGCTCCCCTGCCGCACCCCTGCCGCTCCCCGCGGCAGAGTAGCGTCACAGCTATAGGGCGTCGCCAGCCTCCGGACGCGATGAAGAGGGGCGGCGACGCCCGCCTCTCAACAGTAGGGTCAAAACTGGGCGCGACGGACGCGCCGTCGCCGCCGACTGCTCCCCTCGCGGCTCCTTCGGCTGCACCCCTACGCAACGGAGAGCGGTGCCTTCAACTTGAGCAAGCTGCGGGTTCTGGTCCTGTGCAACAAAACGGACACGATGCCGTGCCCAATGCCGCAGAGGCGGGGGCTCAAGCCGGAGCACGCGTTCATCGCCGTGAGCGCTTTGCGGGGCACGAACCTGGGCCATATGTGGACGATGGTCGCTCCTTTGTCGCTCCTGTGCTGTCGCTGGCCTCGGACTAAACGCGAAGCATGACTCTTACTCTCTGAGCACTTAGGACTCGGCTTCCAAGCCACTGCAGTGCCACTGCCATGACAGACTGCAACTTTTTCGATCAACGCCTGAAGTTTAGCGTCTGCAGTTAGCCACTGCAGGACCTCGTGATGAACTGCTCTCCCCCCCAGGTTGTATTCCTTCCACACAAAACCGACGGTTTGCTTCGATTCCAAAAAAGGGGTTTTGCTCCGCTTTCAGAGCGCAACACTGCACGGACGCATCCCCGTAGTCGTCTTCTCGCCGCAGAGCGAAAAGCATCGCATGGATATTCGGCTGGGGGCGCGTCTCATGCAGCTGCCGCACGATGTAATCGTGAGCCTGTTGGCTGACGCTTGTGGAAGAAGCGACCACGTGCGGCGTGCCGCTGAGCGCGCCGCCGTTCAGCACAATCCAATCCCACAGTGGGCCGTCACTGGCGTCTTGATGTCGCCCGACTTGCTCGTGCACGTGCTGGAACCCTTGGAGGTCTGGCATGGCGCCGCTGGATGCGTGTGCAAGTCGTGGGCGCAGGTTTGGAAGAGGATTCCGCTGACGGTTCGACGGGCAATTGGGTCCAAGCCGAAAGGGCGCACGTGGCGCGACGAGTGGGTAGATGCATGCACGGAGAGAAGCCGGTTGGAGGGCTTGCAGGTGCTCAAGGATCCTCGCTCGTACTTCGAGGCGGGCGGCATCCACTCCATCGAAGCGATGATCAAGCTATGCGAAGCTCCTATCACGTGGCAATGCACCCATGGCTGGTCGCGCGAGGCATCGATCTCGTGCACGCTGATCTGCAGTTGCCTCGCCCTTCCACTCGCGGCCGCCATGCATGAGCGCTCACCCCGTTACGCGGCGAGCACATACGCCTTGTGCGAGGCACTAGCCGAGCAGGCGCAACGGCTCACGGCGGCCGCCCCGCCCGTCTATGTGAACCTGAGCGGTGAGTTTGGCCTCTGATGACCTCTGATGACCTCTGATGACCTATGATGACCTCTGATGACCTCTGGTTACCTCTGATTAACTCTTATTGCTTAGGATTACCTCTCTGATTACCTCTGATTAAATATGATTACCTTTGATGACCTCTGATTACCCTTGATGGCAGGTGAGTTTGGCCTCGCGACCCTCGACCCAACTTGGGAGGCGTTGCTCAGGCTGACTCCGGGCATCAGTTTCGTCACTAAGAGCCGCTGCATCGCCGAGCTGCCAACTCACGAAACCTTCCCTGATAAGAGGGGGTTCCGCGTGGGCGTGACCGAAGGCAACTGCAACGTGTATGAGCTGCAGGACTCGGATGTAGTGTGCCTCCGGAGCGCGCCTACTGACGTCGATGGGTACCATTCGCTCGTACCATTCGCTGTTTTCAGTGGCCGCGGGTCACACGCCCTGCCGCCGCTCGCGACGGTGACGCTCGAGAGCGTGCAGCTTCCGGGCGAGTGGGAAGTGCGAGGCCTGCACGTGCAGCGGCGGCTGCTCACCGTGCGCGTCACGTACAAGTAACGGGGCCGATGCAGAGCCACGCAGTGCACACGGGGCGGGCTCTAGACGTCTCCTAGGTA
Organism: Chrysochromulina parva; assembly: GCA_002887195.1. NCBI lineage: Eukaryota > Haptophyta > Prymnesiales > Chrysochromulinaceae > Chrysochromulina > Chrysochromulina parva. The sequence goes on along the minus strand of PJAB01000875.1, from coordinate 13,093 downwards.
GCAGGACGATGGAGCGCACGTCGAGTTACGAGTAGTCTTCGAGTGGCCGCCGTCGACGTAGTCGCCGCCGGGGCGGCTTGTCGTGTCGGTGTGAGAGTGTGCGTGAGCTGCTGCGCAGTGTGCTGTGGGCTTCGCGCTTCCGCCGTAGTGTGGGCACCCGCCACCCCGGGCTCGCCCTGTCGTGTGGGCTGGGGGCGCCGTGGGCGTGTGGCCGTGGCGCGTGCGCGCTGCCCGCGTGTGCAGGAGCAGGTGTGGGGGTGCCTTTCCCTTTCGACAAAATCCCATCGCGCATCGCGTACACGCGGGCCCGTCACATGGGGCCCGTGGGCATACGCGGATACGCCGGTCGCCGCGGGGCACGACACCACGCGGCCCGCGGAACCACCGGTGCTTCGCACGACCGCGCCGGGGAAGTGTCAAGTGAGGACGTCCATGTTTTCGATTTCATATTTTGTAGCGTTAGGGACGCATGTGCGATGCGGGTGTCTCTCATTAAGCGCGGCACGAGGTACACAGTTACGATCCTTACGAAGTCCACAGCGTGATACGAGTCTGGGGCGCGTCCTCTCGATCACGACGCCGTCCATCGACGAGTCTGTTTCACACCGTCTGTTTCACACCGTCCTCAGACCCGCACGCCCGAGCGGAGGGCGAGTGGACGGCGCTGCTTGCTGGCACAGGGAGCGGATAGCCGATAGGTGCATGCGCGATGCCCTGCTCTCCCCCGCCCCCCACCCATCCCCCCCGTCTGCTTGGCCTTACCGTCCTCTTTACTTGAGCACCTGCTTCATGGTGCGCTCCATCATAGCCTCGGCGAGCGCGTACACAGAGACCCACTCCTCATCCCACACGGCAGCCTCCGCTGCCTTGTCGCCCTTGGCGCCCACGATCTTTTGAGCAAGGATGCCGCACAGCTGGGCTTCTTTACGCTCCTCGGCCAGCACGGGCACGCCCGCCTTGGCCTCGGTCGCGAAGCGGCGCATCCGGTCACGCGCCATCTTGAGCATGAGCACGCGCGAGTCGCCTTCGGCGAATTTACAGCACTGGAGGAAGTCGAGGTGCGCAAAGCCCGAGTCACCCATCAGTGCATACGAGCCCACCTCCTGCTTGAGCCGGAAGCAGAGCGCAATGGACGCCTCAACAGCCTTCACCTTGGCCGTCGCGATCTCGTGCGCCAGATTCGCATCTGGTACGCCGTTGGTCGCGAGCAGGGGCGCGAGCTTCGCCTCGCAACGACCCACGAACTCCTCGAGGGCTGCCGCGGTCACCTGATGAGGGAGGCAATCATATGTCATCAGATGCAATCAGAGATCTTCAGATACTCCTCGAGGGCCGCCGCGGTCACCTGATGAGGGAGGCAATCAAATGTCATCAGATGCAATCAGAGATCTTCAGATACTCCTCGAGGGCCGCCGCGGTCACCTGATGAGGGAGGCAATCAGATGTCATCAGATGCAATCAGAGATCTTCAGATACTCCTCGAGGGCCGCCGCTGTCACCTCCGCTTCGGCGAAGAGAGCCCTGAGCTGTGGAATGGACGAGAGGGTGGCCGTGCCGCGCCCGAAGGCGGGGATCGGCTTCGCGTCCGCGTACGCCTTCGTCTTCTCGAAGAGGCGCCGACGGTATGAGAGGGCCGCTTGGGCCACCGCCACGCGACCCGTGTACAGTCTTTGGCCGATCATCTCGAACGGCTTGATGTCGGCCGACGCCTGCTTGTACGCACCATCCGCGCCCACCGCGGCGTACCGGTTGAGCAAGGCAGTGCGCGGCACGTGCACGTTGTCGAGCGCGATCCAGGCGTTGTCGAGGTCGTTGCCGGTCGTCTTGATGCCCATGTCGCCGACGGAGACACCCTCGACGAGCTGGCCGTTGCGGCGCAGGTCCATCAGGAAGGCGTGCGGCCCCTTGCGCTCGCCACCGACGGTGAGATCGGCGACCACGCAGGCCTTGTCGGCGACGAAGCCCTGCGAGATCCAGTTCTTGTACGCGCCGGTCGTCTTGCCCGTGTTGTTGAGCACGAACGTGTCGGTCTTGCTGTCGTACTCGGCGCGCGTCTGCACGATCAGGCCCGACTGGACGCCCGCGAGCTTTTCGGTGAGCGCAAAGCAGCCGAGGAGGCCGTCCTCCTGCACGCGCGCCATGCTGTCGACTTGCTCGGGCCCGCCCACGGCCAGCACGGTGCCGAAGCACAGATTGTAGTGCACGGTGAATCGGATCCAAAAGCCGGGGCCGTGGTCGACCGCGTAGCGGCCGAGGAGGCGGTGGGCACGGAAGAAGCGGTCCGGACGGTCGCGGAGATCGGTGTGCTTGAGTAGGCCGCTCTTGATCAGCTGCCGCAGCCCGGCGGCCGAGTCCTGGTGGTTGCGCGAAGAGTCGTACACTTTGTCCGCGATTTCCAAGAAGGCAGCGTCCCACTCCGCCTCCTCGTCGACGTCGTCGACGATGGCCGTAGATTGGTTGCGCTTGGGGGGCAGTGTTGAGAGCGGGCGGGTAGCCAGCAGTGGGCGGGCCGCGAGCAGCGGGCGGGCCGAGCTCGCGAGGCGAGACCCCCCTATGACGCGAAAGAGCATTGATTACCCTATTGCGGTTGTTTCGTCAAAGTCACACAAGACGAGGCAAGTCAACTCGGACCATCACCCTTTTCCCGTTACACTCTAGTGTCCAACGTGGGGCACCTAGATTCACGCTTCCAAACAAGTTCACTTTCGATAATTTTGGAGTTCCAGGGACCTATCCGGACAGTCGTCTCCATTAGGAAAACTCGGCTCCCGTCACGGCATCTCATTTATTTTGGCTTTTTGCAACATGCACGGATTGAGGGGTGGCCAGGCGGCTGGCGCTCCGCCACAGTACTACGCGCCGCCAGCCGACGCCTACCAGGAATTGCCCCCCGAGACCCCAGAGATGAACCTGGAGCCATGGCTGGATACAACCTACTACCAGGAGGCGCTCGACGGCTTCAACATCTACGATCCCACGTTGTGGCTGCCCACCATCCGCTTCTCCGTCAAAGGCATGATGTTCTGGCCGTGGTTCCTCATCTCGCTGTCGACGTTCCTGCTGGCCTACGATCTTCTGTCGCTCCACCCCGAGCACGTGGACCTGATCATGATGCCGTTGACCGCGCATGGTGTCCTGGGCGGCGCGCTCTCATTTCTCGTCGTCATGCGCACCGATACGTCGATGAATCGCTGGTGGGAGGCGCGGTGCTCGTGGCAGACGATCCTGAATAATTGCGTATCGATCGGCTGCCAGACTGCGCCTGCGCTGCCGACGGCCGCTCAAACTGAGCAGATGCTCATGGAGCTCATGGCGTTCGTCCTCTGCCTCAAGGCTTGGCTACGCGACACGACGGTGCAGCGCGAGGAGATCGGTCCCCGCATGGACTGGAACTATATCCGCAGGCTCAATGCGGCGTACTGCCCGCCAGCCACGGCGCTCAACCGCCTCTCGCACACGGCGCGCCAGAACTTACCTGAGAAGCTGGGCGCCGCAATCTATGACGAAACTTCCGAAGCGCTCCGCGAGATGAACGACATGGTGGGCGCGTGCATCAAGATCAAGCGCACGCCGATGGTATTCTCGTACATTGCCACGCTGCGCACCTTCATGCTCCTCTGGCTCTCTACGTTGTGCATCCCGCTCATCGGCGATTTCGGCTGGCTGGCGGTGCCGGTGTCGTCCCTGATCGCCTTCCTCTTCTTGAGTGTGGAGCAGATGGCTGTTGAGATCGAGGGGCCCTTTGGCAACGACGCGAACGACTTGCCCATCGAGAGCTTCTTGATCGACCTCGAGAAGATCCTGCTCGAGATGACCCCTGGTTGGAAGCCAGACCTCGGCGACGACGGCGAAGGCGGCCGCGGCGTCGGCCGAAGCGGCAGCGGCGGCGGCGGTCGCGGGGACAAGAGCACTGAGGTCCTCCTTCAGCGCCTCGCCGCACTCGAGGAACGCGTGCGCACCGGCTCCCCGCCGCCGGGTGCCCGCATGCATTCCCGTGGCCCGTAGCGAGCTACTGCACTCCATCGCCGCGGACTGACTGATGATTGGTGGGAGGTACATATTACCCAGATACGTCCTGTGTGAGCTCTCACGTACTCACCATGATGCTCCCAGACGCTACAGACGTACTACATGTATACGAGCATGCAAGGGGACCGATTTATATAATGCACACACCCGACCTTCTGAGACTTCAGCGAAATAGATTCGCGATGTCAGTGCCCGACAGCAACACTTCGAGAGCGTCGACGGACGCGTTGCAGGCTTGCACGGTCGTGCGCAGGCTCGAGTTATATGACGGTGATAAGACGGTGACGCGCCCCCGGCGGCGCGTGCGGCGGCCGATACTTAACGATACGGCATACGCAACGTTTAGCATGACGCAATAGAGCCAATATATGAACCGCCCATTCCCGCCCATTTCACTCCCGTAGTCTTTCTCTAGAACTATCTCAACAAGAGTCAAGACACGACAACCCCCCAAGATACTACATGTATACTACTGAAGGGCCTGTACGCCCTCCTTAGTGCTTAGAAAAGTTGTCTTTTGTCTCACCGGACCGTACCATTCAAGTGTTCAAGTTCAATTTCAAGTTCAAGTTCAAGTAACTAACGAGGTGGGCGACCATGGGCGGCTACACGTACCTACGCCCTCCACGCCTCCTTAATAATCTATCTTACTAGGGATTTCCTACTATGGATTCCTAGTGGCCGAGTTGTGTCTACATTCTTGTTCACACACAACGCGTGTGTCGTGTTCACGTTCAAAAACCTGTTCACGTTCACAAACCCTGTTCACGTTCACAAAGGCGATCGAACACGATTGCAGAACACGATGCTCATGTGGCCCTCGAGCGCCAGAGAGCTGCGCCCTGCGGATGGAACCTGCGCCGTATGTGCGCGGCCAGTCGAGCGCGCGCTGGCGTGCGTCGATACGAGCACGGGCGAGTTGCTCTGCCCGGTGCACTTCCGAGAACGGCACTTCAAGAAGGTGTTCGCACAGCGACGAGTGGAGCGATGGTCGAGACCGGCACCACCAGAGGAGCGCAATTTCGCTGGTCTGCGCAAGCTGAGCTCTGACCAGTTGACAGATGAGCGGCTCCGATGGGCGAAATGGCGACGCTTCGTCTCGAAACGGCTGGCGCTCCGGAGCGCTCTCGAGAGTGCAGCTGAGTGGTGGCTGCGCAGGAATCTGCAGAAGCTACGTGCGTTTCGCTCTGTCGACCGGCTCGTCGTACGGGCGGACGTGCACCGCGTCAGCCGCTGCTTTTCCACGCTGCGATGTCTCGCGCTTTGGCACGCATTGAGTACGCAAGAGGCTCAGAGGCTACGATGGTGCGCAGCGTGCAAGCGCGCAGTCCATAGGTGGATAGCGGCGTGCCGGCTGGTTCTGCTGAACGGCATCGAGCGCCACGTCGCCGCTAGCCTATATCGCATCCACAGTTGCCGTGGAGCGCTGCGTCGGCTACGCGCGCACGCTCGAGTTCGGAAGCTTGAGGAGCGGCGCCTCGCACCCGCATTGGCCGCACTGTACATGCGCCGACTCCTCCCTGCATGGAGCCAATGGTGTGAGAAAGCACACCCCTTTATGAAGCTTCGGGAGAGCTTGGAAAGCCTGCCGACGTCGCCGAGCGGCAGCGCTGTCGTCGAGCGGCGGCATCCTCGCAGCACCCTGCCCACCGACGGCCTCGCCATCGCCGCTCGCAGGTTGCTCGGCGAGGAGCTGAGGGAGGGCGCTGTCGTGCGCGAGAGCGCTGTCGTGAGCAGATTGATCGGCGAGGAGCTTAGGGAGGGCGCTCATGATTCGAGAGAGATTGACGCCGAGATGGACGCCGAGATACTCGAGGCCGCCGAGCTCGCGAGATCGGCTCGGGAGACTCTCGAGGCCGCCGAGGCGCGCGCCGAGATTGGCGCCGAGATTGGCGCCGAGATCCGATCTCGGGAGACTCTCGAGGCCGCCGAGGCGCGCACCGCTGTGCTCGCGAGCCGATCTGCGGAGCTCGCCAGCCTTGAGGATCTCGCGAGCCAGCTCGCTAGCCGATCTGCCGAGCTTGCGAAGACACAGGCGGCCTTGCTGCAGGCGGATCGTGAGAAGCATGCGGCGCGGCGTGATCGCGATGTGCTCCTCGATACGCTGAGTACGCTCATGGTCAGCGCGCCAAATGCCCAACACGGCGCTCCACCGGTAGGACCACCGCTGACGCAGACCATGAAGACACCAGCCGTGAAGACACCAGCTGTGAAGACACCAGCTGTGAAGACACCAGCTGTGAAGACACCAGCTGTGAAGACACCAGCTGCGTGGTCACCAGCTCTGCTGCCACGGCCCGCCACGACCGTTGGCACCGTCACGTTGAGCGCTGGCGCACTGCCACCACCTGCGCCGCCGCCACCGCCGGCGCTGCTCCCTCATCCCTCGATGCCTGTTCGGTCGCAGAGGAGGCGCGTCACTATCCTTCCACAGATGCCTGATGAGGGAGGCCATCCGATGAGTGAGGCTATCAGACGCAATCAGACGCAATCAGACACCATCCTTCCGCAGATGCTTAATGAGGGAGGCCATCTGATGAGTGAGGCTATCAGACGCAATCAGACGCAATCAGACGCCATCCTCCCACAGATGCTTCCACAGATGCTCCCATCTGAGCTCCCCACACCTAAGCTGCCCCCACCATCGGAGCTGGACCCTCGGCCCACAATCACCCCGCAGCGAAGGCGCATCACCATCATCAGTTGAGGCTTGATTCAAAGCACTGTGCGTCCCGGACGGACGCTGCTCGACGATGTGTCGGAGTGGCCGATCCCTATTCGGACACATCTCGGACCCACATCTCGGACACATCTTGGAGTGGCCGATCCCTATTCGGCCGGAACACGGACGACGCACCGCCGACCGCTCGAGACGGTCACAACTCACCTGAGCAAGACTGTTATTAAGATCTTACGGTACGCTTCCACTTACTCTTGACTTTATATAATACAGATCGCCCATACGCGACGGTCTCGTCCGGACGGCCTCCGCTGGTCCGCCGCTTGCTCCGGCAGACTTGAAGTCTCGGAAGTATCTCGCGCGGGCGAGCCCGGGTACCGTTACCCCTCCGTTCGGTTGCGACTCTTCTCTCTTGATTAGTTACTTGATTGGTTGATACTGAGTTACTCATACCGACGGTAGCGTAGCCGTAGTACTACGCGATACTTTTCATCGCTGAAAACAGTAGAAAAGACCGGGTTCCGCATGGATTGACCGCCTCCGTGTTAAACCCTCGGGGCCAACTGGCAACTCTGCGTGCGAGAGTCCTGCGAGAATATTTTTCGCAACCTTTTCTGCCTCTGTGTGAGTCTTTGTTTCACGCATCCTTCATGCCGGTCGGGTAGCTCATGTCGAAGAGGAGGCCTGACTCGCCACCGACGATCTGAGTGCGCGGGAAGGGCATACACGCCACGCCCGAGGCCGGGTCCGTGTCCACGAACGTGGTGTTATCGAACTTTCGAGAGAGTCGAATGTAGCCCTTCTCGCCCCACCCCTCGCCCCACGAGTTGCGGATGGTCCAGTAACCCTCCGGGTCGGTCGCACCCGGCTGCGAATAGCCCTCGGCCACCACCACGTGGTTGAGCGTGCATGCGTTCGTGTCGCAGCCCCCCGAGAAGATGCCGCCGCCGTAGATTTTCCAGTTTGCGGCCACGTTGACGGCGATCGGTCCAACGGTCGAGATCGCGATCTCGAGTGCAGCTCCCGAGTTCTCGGGGAGCTTGACGTACGAGGTGGCCGTGACCGCCTTGGGCACGGACTCGTCGCACGGCTCGTCGTGCGCCTCGTACGGCAGGTCACTCTCGAGAGCAATGCCGTGTGCGATCGTGTACTGCGGAGACGCGCGCGCATCGCTCGGCGAGGAGCAGTCGAACGCGAGCGCCGTGGTGAGCGCTGGCGTCACCGATGAGTCAGGAGCGCGCAAGGGAGTGGTTCGACTGCGATCTCCTTACGTTGAACGCGAGCTCCGGGATCGAGCCCTCGCATCCGCCGGTGCCGCCGCAGTGGAGATTGTTGGGGGCGCAGTTGACGAGCGTTTGCGGTGCGAGGACGAGAAGGCCCTTGGACTTGGCATACAGTGCGTAGTGGCTTTCGAGCACGGCAGTGCTCGCGAAGGCCCAGCACGAGCCGCAAGAGGCCTGGTTCTTCACGGGCGTCGTGATGGAAGGCGAACGGGTGCGCCAGTCAAAGGCAGCAGGGTTGTTGGCGCGCTCCTCGACCAGTGCGCGGCCGGATGCCTTGAGGTTGCCGAGGATGGGGCTGCGGCTGGTCTTCTGCGAGGCAAACTCGGCGTCCGTCCAATCGGCATACTCGTTGATGGCCGCCCACCATGTTGAATCGCCGGCTGCGTACTTGACATTCTGCGCAAGCACCTTCTTCTTGTTCTCCTCAAACAGCGCCTCACGGTTGAGGCCACCGAGGAGGGCATAGGGCTCGCGGCCGTACTGGTGCTGAAAGTCGGCGTAGCTGACGTTGGAGAAGTCTGGCGGCCCTGCCGTTGCGGCGGACCACATCACGGAGGCGACAACAGGGGTATACAGAACGAGCATAAAAAAGCGTGCTTGACGAAATTTGCGTGGTCGCACTACTTTTTCGTCTCGCGTAAAGTTTCGTCGCGGCCCCCCCGCGCACTGGGGTCTTATCTGTCTGGTGGCGTGTGTGAACGCTCGTTGCGCCGCCACAATCCTGTGAAACGGCTCGTTCGACGTTCGCACGATTTTTCGTATTGATCCATGATCGAAGGATTCAACAGCGAACAGGAACAGACAACACACGCGACACGGACACGCATTCACGTTATTTCATATGTAATCCTGTTGAGGTTACCTATCTACGATACGAAAGCTCAACTCACACCTTTGTCTCGCACCGCACTGCCGTGGCAGCATCCGCACCACCAGCCATCAGCTTGAGCATCGAGAGAGTGAGCTGATCGCACCTCCCGCCATCGTTGCCGGACCCATTCAACCACTCGCGGCACATCGCTCTCTCCTCGGCCAAGTCCATCGACGACTGATGCTGAAAGTCTCGGAGCCACACGTTGCTGCCCGCCTCGACGAGCGCCACCATCGCGTCTCGATGGCCGTTGACGATCGCCCAGTGCAGTGGCAGTCGCCCCCACTTGTCCAGCCGCCCACACGCCTCATGATCGACGTGTGAATGCGAATGTGTGCCTGTGTGACTACTGACACGACCGATGCCAGGCTCCGGCGCTTCGGCCCGCACCTCGGCCACACTTGCCGTCTCTGCCGTCTCTGCGGCCTCTGCTGCTCCAGGTGTTCCAGGTTCGGACGTACTTGCCGCATAGCTTCGGAGGAGCATCTCAAAGCAGAGCGCGTCACCTCCCGCACGGGCAGCATGGTGCAGCACCGTCTGCTGATTCTCGTCCGTCGCACGCACGTCGGCCCGGCTGCTCAGCAGGAGCTGCGCGAGTACCTGCCTCGAGGAGGCAATTAGTGGCAATCAGCATGCAATCAAAGGTCATCAGCAGGAGCTGCGCGAGTACCTGCCTCGAGGAGGCAATTAGTGGCAATCAGCATGCAATCAGAGGTCATCAGCAGGAGCTGCGCGAGTACCTGCCTCGAGGAGGCAATTAGTGGCAATCAGCATGCAATCAGAGGTCATCAGCAGGAGCTGCGCGAGTACCGTGTTCCGGCGCTGCAAGGCCAAGTGCAGGGCCGTCAAGGCACCAAACCCTATGGCGTTGGGTGAGGCACCGTGCTGCAGCAGTAGCTCCGCGCAACCGTTCGAGCTCGATCGCGCTGCGGCGATGAGAAGGTCATTGTCGACCGTGTGCGTGTAGTCGTGCTGCAGCAGGAGCAGGCGCAGCAGTGCGACCGCGTCCAGGCTCACTGCCTGACCCGCGAGCTCATCGATCTCCGATGAGCTCGAGGACGGACGGACGGCAGAGTTAGGGTCGGCCGAGCACGACCCTAGCTGCGTGGGCCGAGCAGCGGCCACCGGTATTGAAACCACCTCCTCCGTCGAGGGAGCTTCGTCGAGGGGTATTGAATCCACCTCCTCTGTCGAGGGAGCTTCGTCGAGGGGTATTGAAACCACCTCCTCCGTCGAGGGAGCTTCGTCGAGGGGTATTGAATCCACCTCCTCTGTCGAGGGAGCTTCGTCGAGGGGTATTGAAACCACCTCCTCCGTCGAGGGAGCTTCATCGAAGGCAGCTTCCGACGCGGCAGGCGCCGTAGCCTGAGCGTACTCCTCGAGCACCGGCGTAGTCAGCAGAGTGATCGGCGCAAAGACGCCCATCCGCTCTCCAAAGGCGCCTCCAAACTCCGAGTGACAAATTCGGTCACCTCCAAGCTCCGCCCGGCATGACACGCGCTGCTGCCAGAGCCGTGAGCCAATGCGAAGCGCCACGAGCGAGTTGCCGCTCAGCCGTTGGAAGTTGGAGCGCGCACTCAGCCGGCTTAGCGGCAAGCCAAGCTCCGCAGCCCAGCAGCATGCAACTGTGTGCAGCCAGCTGCCGTCTGGTGACCACACGCCGTCACGGGCGGATTCCTCGGAGCGCGCACAAAGCTCCGCGCTGGCGGCCAAGGAGCACTGGCGCTCGTGCAGGAGCGCAAGGGTCCGTTGATCTAGCTTTCCTGTGGGAGTCACGGGTAGTCGCTCTAGGAACGTGACACCGGCGGGGACCAAGTAGCGCGGCAGCTCGAGCGCGCAGAGCTGACGCACCGTCGCGGCGTGCGCCATTGCCAGCTCGCCAGAGGCAGCTCCGAGAGACTCTGGTTGCTCGAGCTGACAGAAGGCATGCAAGCGGCGAGGGGAGCCTACGAGCTGCACGACCGTCCGCTGCACAAGCGGGCGCATCCTACGACTGATGACTTCTTCAATCGGGCCGAGCTCGATGCGCCGCCCGTCGAGCTTGACCTGTCGATCCGCGCGCCCTGCAAAGAGCCACTGACCCGATACTGACCGACGGACGAGGTCGCCGGTGCGAAATCCCGCCGCGCTTCCGCCGTCGACCTGGACCCCATGCAGCACAAGCTCGACTAGCCCCCCCCTCGCCTCCGCCTCTTCCCCCGCCTGCTCCGCAGCTGCTGCCTGGACGGTACCAACGCTGCCCATTGCTCTTGCCATCCCTCCAGCTTCTTGATGGCCCTCGTCATCATCGGCGCACCGAATCACGCTCATCTGGATGCCCTCAAATGGGACGCCGATGGTATGAGCGTGCTCGCGGATGGTTTCCTCGTCAAGCTCAGCCACGTCCTGTGGGATTTCGTGCGTCGCTTGGTACACGGTGGCCTCTGTCGTGCCGTACGTGTTGATGAGCCGCACGCCGCGCCGAAGCCAACGGCGTACCAGCGCAACAGGCATCGGTTCCCCCCCGAGCATCACCGTCTGCAACGTCAACGACGGCGTCAGATTGCCTAATATGGGCGAGTCGCCCAATTTGGGCTCAGAGTCGCGGGGCGTGCCAGAGGGTGTGCCAGAGGCGGCGGCGTGTGGCAGCGTGGCGGTGGCGGTGGCGGTGGCGGTGGCGGTGGCGGTGGTTGAGGCGGAGGCGGAGGCGGAGGCGGAGGCGTGATGCGCGGCGGTGGTGGCGGCGGTGTGTTGCGCGTCGTCGTCGTCGGCGGCGTGATGCATACCTAATTCATACAGCTCCCAAACGGACGGTGTCGAGCACGCATGGGTTGCGTGCGTCAGCTCGATCGAGGCGCGCAGCTCGGTGAGCGTGTGCGCCCACGGCGCGAGGCATGCCGACGCGCCCAGAGCGAGTGCGGCAAAGGTGAGACCTGCCGACGGGTCGAAGATATGGGAGGTCGCGACGAAGACACGAGAGTCCGCCGTCATGTGATACGCCGCCGCGGCGGCTCGTACGAACGCGGCCCACTCGGCGTGACTGTTGTGGATCGGTTTGGGCGTACCCGTAGTACCCGAGGTGTGGAACGTGCACACGCGCTCGTGGCAACGCGCTCGTGGCAGCGCGGGCAGCACCGGCGCGTCACTGTATGCCCCGTACAGTGAACGCGCCAGGGCCATGCAGTGCCGCGCCTTGGCGGGAAAGAGGACTTCGTCGTCGTCGAGCACGCACACGTGCACGGGGTGCGCGCACCGTGCGACGACGGCCTGCACGGCGGGCGCGAGCTCGGGGGCACAGAAGAGGATCTTCACATGCATCTGGGCCAGCATGCCGAGCATCTGCATCTGGATCACCTGCGGGTCGATCGCCACGGGCATGAAGGGGTGACCCGCCCACAGAGCGCCGAGCATGCACGTGACGAAGCTTAGGCCATTGTCGAGGCATAATGCGATCGGCGACGAGGCAGGCGTTTCGTCATCCAGACGACGGATGAGATCGGTCACCTTGGACGCGCATGCAACGAGCGATGCGTAAGTCACGGAGCGTGCATTCACGGGCCTCACCGAGGCATCGACCCAAGTGAGGGCCGTCCGCGCGCTGAAGCGCTCCAAGGCCGTTCGAGACCATCCCCACTCCTCGGAAGGAGCCTCAGGGGCTTCAGGCGTCATCGCGGACTTCAGCAGCAGCCGACGTGCAGCTTTTGACAGAGTCGCTTCCAATACGCTTCGTCGCAGATGAGTGCGGCGCGCTCGGCAGGGGTCAGATCGCCGGCAAGGCTGTGAATCTGCAGCAGCAAAGTCGCCATCATCTACGTCTGCACTTTTCGTCGTAGTTTTTCCGAGTTTCGGCAAGACAATTGTGTCGGGTTTCGGCAAGACAGTGAATTCACGGAAGGGAAGGGTCGCGTGCTCGTCGGACAAAACTGTTTCATGGTAATCAGGCACCGCACGAATGTACATGTAACGACACTCGAAGTTGTTGAGCGCTGAGGCGTGCCGATGGACCAGGAGCTCGCGTCGTCCGAGCGCGAGGACGCCGATCGCAAGCTGAACGCTCGGCTAGAGCGAGACTTGCACTGTTCCCGATCGGCGCGGTCACCGCTGTCGTCTTCACGCGGCTGCAGAGGCACACCTCGAGCGGCAGCTGCAGCAGCGGCGTCTTGAGCACGAGGCGACGGAGGCGCGGCTGGAGTGCGAGCTGAGGGAGCGCTGCGAAGCGGCCGCCGCCGCGGCGGCGTCAGCGGTGCAGCA
>PJAB01000874.1:0-19555 GCA_002887195.1 Chrysochromulina parva | reverse complement strand
ACGGAGAATGCGCGGCGCCTCGGGATCAGAGGGCGCAAACGCGGCCACGCCCACCGGTCGGTCGATGTAGGTTCGTGTAGACATAGCCCAGCCGACCGCAGCAGCTCCCAACAGAAGGGGTGCGACCTTCCACACGGAGAACGAGGTCACCTCGACCTCGGCGTACCCATCGCTCCAGAAGCACCCACCTTCGACCAGCTGCATCTCGCTGTCCGGAGTCTCTGCTCGATAGAAGGCGAGCTGTTCCAGCTGTTCCGCTGACGCGCGGTGCGGCATGCGCAGCAGAAGCGGGTGTGGCACTTCGCCATCGGTGGCGGGGCCGGCAGCGGTCCCGGCAGCGGTCCCAGCAGCGGGCGCGATGATGTGGAGAACCTCGCTCAAGGCACCCGCAGCGAGACGGTGGTCGCTGGGAATGAGCTCGACGCGGAACATGTCCACGCGCAACGGCCCTCCCCGAGAGCGCAGCTCAACACCATGAGGGAGCTCGAGGACCGATGCGGAGGCGTCGCCCTCAAGCCCTTGAGCGTCTCTACCGTCCCATTCGGCGAAATAGTGCAAGTAGTTGGCGTCTGCGGGGCGTTGAGCTAGCGCAACAGACGCCCCCTTGCCGGACGAGGCCACCTGCGAGCCCACCGGCGAAGCCGGGCTTGCGATAAAGAGGCTCTGCAGCGCCCCCGTCGCGTTCTCCTTTTGGCCATCCGTGCCGCTCTGCACCAGCGTCACGAGCGGCGTGATCGCGCCAGCCTGCGCGATCAAGACCTGGTTCTCGACGTTGTCGTACGCGAGGTTCCACAGCGCAGCCGCTGCGTACTCCTTTTGATCATCCGTGCCGCTCTTCACCAGCGTCACGAGTGGCGCGATTGCGCCAGCCTGCGCGATCAAGACCTTGTTCTCGGCGTTGAACGCGAGGTTCTGCAGCGCAGCCGCTGCGTGCTCCTTTTGGCCATCCGTGCCGCTCTTCACCAGCGGCACGAGCGGCGCGATCGCGCCAGCCTGCGCGATCAAGACCTTGTTCTCGGGGATGTCCGCGAGGAAAAACAGCGCACCCGCCGCCTGCTCCTTTTGGTCATCTGTGCCGCTCTGCACCAGCGTCACGAGCGGCGCAATCGCGCCAGCCTGTGCGATCGAGACCTGGTTTTCGGCGTTGTTATCCGCGAGGTTCTTCAGCGCACGCGCCGCCTGCTGCTTTTGGCCGTCCGTGCCGCTCTGCACCAGCGTCACGAGCGGCGCGATGGCGCCATCCTGCGCGATCAAGACCTTGTTCGTGGCGTTGTACGCGAGGCTCCGCAGCGCACGCGCCGCCTCCGCCCCGGCCGCTGGGTCTTGGGCCGTGAGCAGCGCCACGAGCGGCACGATTCCGCCCGCCCTCGCAATCGCCACCCGCGACTCGTCGTCGGTCATGTCAGCCAGTGCTCCGGCCGCATCCGCGCTGCCGCTGCGCACCTGCTCGACCAGCCACTGCAGCCGCTCGTCCTTCGAGGGCGCCGGCGCATCTGCGCCCGTGCCCACGCCCGCTACGCCACGCGATGGCCTCGGGGCTCCGCCGGCGAGCGTCGATTTTGGCGGCGGCGCCATCTTGCGCACAACCTTTCCGACCTGACTGTCGAGCGACAAGAGCTTGGCGAGCTGCTGGCCCTTGTCATTCAGACGAACTGATGCCATCTCGGTGCCCATGCCAAGCGACGACGCCGCGCTCCTGAGCAAGGTGGCATCCGCTGCACTCTCCACCTTGCACCGCTTGAGCAGTGCAGCCGCGATGGTGACAATTGGATTCTCCGGCTGTGACGAGAGAGCCTCATCAATGCTGGCCCCTATCACATCCTCGATCAGCGTCTTGTGGCGCTCGTAGTACTCAATGGGCCTCAAGGGGCCTTCAAGAATGTCCGGCGTCGGCTCGGACGAATGCCCATGGCGCAATACATTGAACTGCTCGGCGGCGCCCATGCCAAGCGACGACGTTGCGCTCCTGAGCAAGGTGGCATCCGCTGCACTCTCCACCTTGCACCGCTTGAGCAGTGCAGCCGCGATGGTGACAATTGGATTCTCCGGCTGTGTCGAGAGAGCCTCATCAATGCTTTTCCCTATCACATCCTCGATCAGCGTCTGGTGCCGCTCGTAGTACTTGAGCGAGGACTCCGACATGCGCACGACAGTTTCGTCTCCAACGCTCGCGTGCCGCAGCCCAAGGGGCTGGGAAGGCCTTGGATGCCTGCACGGATGGCATCCGGATACTGGGGTCGGCCGATGGAAAAGGCGAGCCGAGTGGCGGGAGTTTCATGTGTATACGTTCACTTTCATTCGGACCACACGTTCACACACGTCGGACGCAAAACTCGCCACTTCAGCCTGGGCCACTTGTGAAGAAAGTCATGGCTGTTCTGTAGTCCGTGATGTTGTCGACGATCGCGCTGGCCTGCATGGTCGTGTGTGTCGACACCCTGACTCTGCACTATGCGGCGAACGGCAGCGTCCGTCGGTGCAGCCTCCAACGAGGGCCGGTGCAGTGCAATGCAGGGCGCAGCACCGTCCGACAGGGCGCCGGCGAAACGAGCGGCGAAATCGTGAGCGAGCTGCTTGCTGCACTGGATGCGGTGCAGTGCGATGCACACAGCTGGAGGACCGTCCAACAGGGCGAGCTTGACATGGCCCTGCTCGAAGAGTGGATGCGGGCGACGCTGCAGAAGACAAGCATCCAAGGCATGGCGGGTGTACTGTCCATCCACTGCGCGACCCAAAAGTTTGTCTTGCGAGGTGCGCACCTCCACGGATCTGAAGCGCATCTGGAGGGCGAGTATGTGGACGCCGCGTGGCGCGAAGGCGAGGCGCGCGAGAGCAAGCTCGTGCTCCTGGGCCGCCATCTCGACCACGAGACGCTCGAGCAAAGCCTGAGAGGCTGCCTGGTCTCAGCCGCGTCGGTCGAGAGGAGGCTCAAGGCGCTGCGCTTCAGCGTGGGCGACGCAGTCGAGTGTCGGACGCCGCGCGGCTGGTCGAAGGCGAGGGTGGTGGATCGGCTGTACCGCGACGACAGCATGCCGCCCGGTCTGGTCGCGCCCTATCAGCTACGGCTCGAGGAAGCGGGCGCCCAGGACGGCGCGCTCTTCTACGCGCCCGAGGACACGAGGGAGGTCGTTCGGGCGACGAGGCTCGAGCGGCTGCGTTTCGGCGTGGGCGACGCCGTTGAGTGCAACCTGGGCGAGCGCTGGGCCAAGGGCAAGGTGGTCGATCTCATGTACCGGGAGCCGGGCGTGTCGTCGGCTGTGGTCGCGCCCTATCAAGTGGAGCTCGTCGAGGGCGCCATGGCGGGCACCTTGATCTTCGCGCCGACCGACTCGGCGGAGGTGATCCGCAAGCCTTGGCGGTTTTTTGACGTGCCGCTCTAAGCAAACCAAAAAAGGTCATCAGTCACACAACAAATGCTCCGCTAGCGAGTCGCACGTCACAGCAGCACTCCGCTCAAAAAGCCTTCACGACCCCAAAGCACCTCGGCACGCCGCACATAGCCCGCTGATCCCGATCGATGGAGGTGCAGCTCCGGTCGTCGCTGCGGAGGCGCTGCCACACGCCGGGCAGCGAGCGCCCGCCACCATCGCACTTGCATGCACCGCTGCCTCACCAAGGCGATGACGGGCTCGCTTGCTCGCCGGCCCGTCCGGTAACAGCGTGGCGCCCGGCGTAAACAAAGGGAGCGAGCTGTATGCTGCCGGCGCTGCCGCGCCTGGCGGCGGCACGGCGACGGCGGCTGGCGCTGCCACGGCGGCGGCGGCGGCCGTTGTGGCCGTTGTGGCAGCGCCACCCGCCGCAACAGAAGCCCAGCGGCCAACGTCGCAACAGAAGCCCGCGGCGCCGCGATTGGCCAGCGCGTCCGCAGCATCATTCCACCGGTGGCCGGAGTGCCCTTTGACGTGAAGGAATCGGACGGTACGGCGCGCACGAGCGGACACGAGGAGAGCCTGTGCGCGCGCGACGAGCGCCTTGTTCTTGTTGGTCTTCTGCTGCCCAAGGGTCTGGTTGGCGGCGTACTCGGAGTCGTAGCAGATCACCGCGCTCCGGCCGCTCCGCTCGACGTGCGCAAGCCAATGCAGCGCCTCACACACCGCCGACAGCTCGCCCGTGTTGTTCGAGCCGACCTCAGCGCCGAGGAAGTGCGGGCTGCCCGAATCGAGGCAGACGGGCCCAAAGAGCTCGACGATGAGGCGGCCGGCGCCGCTCGCGCCGTCGCCCTCGGCGCCCTCCACGACGGCGACGCCCCAGCCCGCCGGGCAGACATTCAGCGCCACGTGATTGTTGCCCTTGCATGCTCCGTCTGTGAAGCACGCCAGCTCGCCGGCCACGATGCCCGCCGCGCCGCGCGAGCTCGTAGCAGCAGATGACGACGAAGCGGCCGCCGCCGCCTGCGCAGGGCGCGGTCGTGGCACTTGCGCTGAAGCTGGCACAGGCGCTGCTGCTGGCATCGGGCTGTTCCGCACAAAGGCGTCCGCCTCGGCGCGACTCGCAAACTTCTTCTGCTGAACACCGTGCACACCCTGCGCGCCGTGCTTGCATGCCTCGTCCCACGAGGCGTACACGCCTGGCGTGGGGCCGCCTCGCACGGCGTAGAAGAAGGGGGGCATTCTGTTTGCCTCGCCGCCGCGCGCTTTCGTCCGCAAGTGCGCAAATTGCCCTGTCGATTCGCGGCGACGGCGTATGTGTATGCGCGAGCCAGGGAGGCCTTGATGATGCTCGCAATCCCACTAAGGAAAGCGTGGATAGTCCAGACTTTCAGGCGCTTGCACAACGCCCAGCGAGCGTACCCAGTTTTTTCAGTCGCGTTTCATCCCAAATTTGTTGACGAAATTTTTAGTGAGGAGGTGCGGTCCACATGCCGCGCGCGACGAGCGCCACCCTTTCCTTGCTCCTCGTCGTGTGCGTCTGCGCGACGGCCCAAAATGTCGCCAAAGTCCAGTTCATGATCACCAGCCGCATGAAGGAAGAGCTGGCATCGCTCGGATACAGCGCGATGGACATTGCCACACTGGAGCCCTCGCGTGCAGCTGCAATAATTGATCGGTCCATCCGGCGGCCCAGTCAAGGAATGCCCAAGAGCTGGTCCCGAGGAGGTGCTGCTGCTCCCAAAGGTATGCTCGGAAAGGTCTTTGGAATCGTGAAACAAGCTGCCACCGTCGCACTGGCAACATCTTTGGCGCTGCATTTCACAGGCACAAATCTTGGCATGTTCAGCGACATTGTCGACGAGGCCGTGTACGTACTCAGATCGACGCTGAAAACGCATCGCTAATCGAATGCGGTGGAGGTACGCCTGCGTGGGCAGGCAGGTGAAATATGTCACGTAATGTAATTCCTTTCAAATGCAGACGTTTATACTCAAAACCGAACCGTTACCGGCCAAACAAGAAACGCCGGAACGTGTGCGAACGTGTCCCTGTCCGTGCGCGGTCCCGTCACGACGCACGTTGCTCAGGGCACCAACCCGCGCTCAATATGCGATGAGCGATCCTCGCGCGTCTGAAGTGCGGAGATCAACTCATGAGACTGTGTCTGTGTGATCTCCGCGGAGATCAGCAGGAGATCAACAGGAGATCGTCGACGCGAGCCGACCTCCTCTCGCGCCCGTACGCGCAGGTAGCTGTGCTACCGCCCGTACCGGTAGCTGTGCCCCACCCGGCGCGTACGCGTACGATGGGCTCTTGACAGGCCTTAGGACGGCCGCCCCCGCCATCTCGGTCGTCATCTCGGTCGTCGCGTCAGCGCGCGCGAACGCTTTGGCGAAGCCCTGTGTGCGATGCATGCTGCGCACGAGGCCAAGCTCCTCCTGCGGCGGTTGCTGCGGCGTTGGCGGTGGAAGTCGCCGTGAGGGCTGTCCAATGCCGGTAGACGGCTGCCGTGGCGGTTGCTGCTGCGCTGAAAGCACCGGCTGCGACGGCGTGGATGCCGGTGAGGGTCCAGGAGCAACGACTGCCTTTGCCGGCTTGGTGGCTGCGGCGTTGAATATGTCTTGACGTCGAGCAGCGATCGACTCACTGCGGTCAACCACGTGCTTCGAAGGCTGCCCGGCTTGGCCCTGGTCCCGAAATAACTCTTTGATGCGCGCAATCGTGCTGGGCTCTAGGCCGACGCGGTTGCGCGTTTGCACAAAGTGGCCGCCCATCAATGGCTCCGTGTGCAGCGGCCAGTCGTCCACCGCAACCCAAGCTTTTGGTTCATATTTAGTCACCCAAGCGAGAATTTCTTTGGGCCGCTGGAATTGGGCGAGCGACGGCGTGCGCGAGACGAACTGCGGACAGCCATTTTTGGCGAGCTCCGCGGCGACCGTCGCACGGCCATTCTCGGTCAGCCGCCACGAGGTCGAGAGCACGATCTTGGCGCCCGTCTCCTCGAGGACCTCGCGCAGCAGGTCCATGCACTGCTTGCGGAACATTTGCGCCTGGCTTCTCGGCTGCGCGTGATGCAGCACGCCGTCCACATCCAGAAAAAGCACGGCATCCATGTTGCTCAGGCTCTCGACCTTGTTTGGCGTCCAAGTTGCTCCCGAAGTTGCTTCGGTCATCTCCGTCCAGGGCGGCTGCGCCGTCCAAGTCTGGGGTCTGCTCTTCAACCCCACCGTCCTGCCACAGCACCGTGTTGTCCGTCCAAGTGACGACCTCACGTTTCTTCGGTTTGACGTTTGAGAGGAAACCGCGCTCGGTACGACGTTTCTGTGCATGAATAGCGTTCACTCACACACCCACTCATGTCCACCCACTCCGTCTCCGAACAATCCCCCTATCTCACGCGGCGACAACACCGGCAGGGAAAATGGTCCTCCGTCGTCCTAAACGGAGTAGGTACGGTCGCACAGTACGCCCTTCCGAACAGGCCCCCCTCCCTTAGCGCGTGCTCGCGCGCGAGGACGGTCGCGGCAGGCGGCTCGCCTCAAGAGCACTGCTGTACGTGGTGGCCTTGCGCGCTGCTTAGAGCGACTTGGCGACGTTCATCAGGTTCTCAACGGTGATGCCCTTCTCCTCGAAGATGAACTTCGCCGGCGCGGAGATGCCGAAGGAGTCGACGCCGAGCACCTTCTTGGCGAATTTGTACCAGGCGCCAGTGTAGCCCGCCTCGCACGCGACCGTGATCTCGCGGTTGGGCAGCACCTCGTTCTTGTACGCCTCCGACTGGCGCTCGAAGACCTCGACGCACGGCATCGAGACGACGCGCACGCTCGGGCCGAGCTTCTTCGCGGCCTCGACGGCAAGCATCACCTCCGAGCCGGTGGCCAGGATGATGTGCGTGAGCGGCGCCGTCTCCTTGACGAGCACGTAGCCACCCTTCCAGGTGCCCTCGCGCTTCATCGCGGGCTCGCCAGCGAGCACGGGCAGGTCCTGGCGCGACAGGATCATGGCCGTCGGGCGGTCCTGCGTGATGATCGAGTGGATGTACGCCGCCGCGGTCTCCTCGGCGTCGGCCGGGCGCATCACGTCAAGGTTGGGCATCGCGCGCAGGCCGGCGATGACCTCGACCGGCTGGTGGGTCGGGCCATCCTCACCGACGCCAATGGAGTCGTGGGTCCAAATGTACTTGACGGGCAGGCCGGAGAGAGCCGCCACGCGGACGGAGCCCATCATGTAGTTGGAGAAGACGAGGAAGGTCGAGCCGGAGACACGCAGGCCGCCTGTGGGGCAGAGGGAGAGCACGGGGCAAGGGCGAGACGCGCACGCTCGTCAGCCCTCATACACGAGGATCAAGGCCGGAGACGGAAGCAGCCGCGTGTCTCCGGTTCCGGGTTTGGGTGGACGAGCCCACACCACCATAGAACGCCATGCCGTTCATGATCGCGCCCATGCCGTGCTCGCGGATGCCGTAGTAAAAGTTGCGGCCCGCGTAGTTCGACTTGGAGAAGTCGCCAACACCCTTCATGTAGTTCTTGTTCGAGCCGTGCAGATCCGCGGAGCCCGAGACGTAGAACGGCATCGACTGCGCGATCGGCTGCAGCACCTCGGCACCGGCGTTACGGGTGGCGATGCCCTTGCCCACCTCCTTGTACGTGGGGATGAGCTTGTCGAGGTCGGGCACCTTGCCGGCGATCGCGTCCTCGAGCGACTGCGCGAGGGCGGCGTTCTCGCCCTTCCACGCGTTGTACGTCGCCATCCACTTGTCGTACTTGCCGACGAGCTCCTTCTTGTGGTTGGCGAAGAAGGAGTAGGTCTCGGGCGACACGTACCACTTCTCCTTGGGCAGGCCGAGCGCCTCGCGCGCCGAGTCCTGGTACTTGACGCCCGCCTCGCCGTGCGCCGCGCACGTGCCCGCGATCTCGTCAATGCCCTTGCCGATGATCGTCTTGCACACGATCAGGGTCGGCTTGCCGTTGTCTGAGTCCTTGGCATACCTGATCATCCGAAGGAGGGAGGCCATCCGAGGGGCTCAGAGGCGCGTTCCGAAGGGGGGGCTCACAGAGGGATCTCCGGGGCAAGAAGCACGGAGCGCATGCATGCGTGCGTGCATACCGGTACGCCTTGGTGATCGCGTCCATGTCGTGGCCGTCGACGGTGAGGACCTCCCAGCCCTGCGCCTCGAAGCGCATCTGCACGTCCTCGGACTGCGTGTGCTCGGCCATCTTGTCGAGGGTCACGCCGTTCGAGTCGTACATCAGGATCAGGTTGTCGAGCTTCTCGTGGCCCGCGAAAGCGACGGCCTCGTTGGCCACACCCTCCTGCAGGCAGCCGTCACCGCAGAGCACGACGACGTGGTGGTCGATGATGGTGTGCTTGGCCGTGTTGAGCTTGGCCGCCATCATCTTGGCCGCGCACGCCATGCCCACGCCGTTGCCGATGCCCTGGCCGAGCGGGCCGGTGGTGCACTCGACGCCCGGCGTCATGAAGTTCTCCGGGTGGCCTGGCGTGATCGAGCCGAGCGCGCGGAAGTTGGACACCTCCTCCTTGGTGAGGGCCTCGTAGCCAGCAATGTGCAGCCACGAGTAGAGGAACATGGAGCCGTGGCCCGCCGAGAGCACGAAGCGGTCGCGGTTCAGCCACTTCGGGTCCGCCGGGTTGTACACCATCTCCTGGCCGAAGAGGACGGCGCCGATGTCGGCGCAGCCGAGCGGAAGGCCCATGTGGCCAGAGTGCGCCTTGGAGATCGAGTCGATCGCGAGGCCACGAGCCTCATCGGCCGCCTGGGACGCACACCCAGCACGAGCGAGCAGCGATGGTCAGCCTCACGTTCGCGCACTCAAGGGTGTGCCCCTAGCGGCGTCCGCGCTCGGACAGCTGGCAGCTGGCAGCGCCGCGGCGCACGGCTGCGCGCGGCGCGCGACGGCAAAGTGCGAGCGCCTGTACCTTGGCGAGCGCGACCGGCGACGCGACGACGGCCTCGGCCATCGCCATCGACACCTTGGGCGCGTTCACGCGCGACGCGAGCGAGCCAACCTGGAACGCATCCGCGCCGGCAAGGAAGGCAACAGCAACGCAAGTCTTGTACAGCATTTTGATAGTCTGTGCACAGAGCACAACCACGACGCGTCAGGCGGCGATCCGCGAGCTGATGGGCCAGGGCGGCCGCTGAGAAGGCAAGGGATGGTCGGAGACCTCGGCCCGACCTGGGGTTGGCGTGCGAGCGAGCTAGAATCTCTATCTGCGAGGGAGCTCACGTTTTTCGTTTCTTGACCCAAAAGCGGAAGTTTAGATTGACATTGGAACGTTGTAGATAAACCA
Source organism: Chrysochromulina parva (assembly GCA_002887195.1). Classification (NCBI taxonomy): domain Eukaryota; phylum Haptophyta; order Prymnesiales; family Chrysochromulinaceae; genus Chrysochromulina; species Chrysochromulina parva. The sequence continues at coordinate 9,872 of PJAB01000874.1, read as the reverse complement.
TTTCCGTTCACGCCATGGCAGTTCCCGCCAGTGGAAGACACAGAGGTTCACCCCGTACAATTGTAGAATCAAACCTCCGAAGATCTGCGCTCTCGAGTACAATTGTAATCCAGAATTATTCGTCGATTCCCTCTGCTGCGTGTAAACCTCCTTTTCCACTCGGGATCAAGACCGACAAAAGGATTCACGGAAAAGTATCCGTACCTGTAGGATACTGTACGGTGAATAACGCTTTTGGCGGACCCGGTCGCCTCGGGATAGGCCGAGCGCGGGCTGGGGCCGGCCCTCGGTGCAGCCGCAATGCGTCGGCTACTACCGTGGGGTCACAGGCGTGAGCCGCCAGCCCAGCTCACGGTGCCCAACATCGCGACCGACGAGCCTGCAATGGTTTGGAGGCCCGAGCCAGCAGGCTTGAGTTTCTCGAAAGCCGCCGGCGGCGGCGGCAGCAAACCGCTGCCTGGCACGTTCAAGCCAGGACGCTCAGAGGCCGAGCGTGCCAGCCCAGTCAGCTTTGAGGATGACTCCGACGACTTTGAGTACTCGCTGGCCGTGGAACCGCGCAAGCCGCTGCCGCTAGCGCCGCCGCCGCTGCCCTCTGTGCCTGCTGGCGGCGTTTTGAAAAGGCAGCCTACTAGGTCCGAGAGGCCGGATCCTGCTGCTGCAACCTTTGCCGATCGTGCGGCAGGCTTCAGCGGCGGCGCTGGCCAGCCTGCCGCCTTGGACGAGCCCTTGGATCAGGGCGACGAGGAGGAGGACGAGGACGTGGACGAGGACGAGGAGGAGAGCAGGGACGACGAGGAGGCGGCGGCCGTGCAGCAGCGGCTGCTTGCGTTTCTCGTCAACGGCCCTCCGTCGCCCGAGCATGGGCGCATCGAAGGCGGGCACTCGGACGGCTTCATCGCGGGCGCTCAGCAGCGACAGGCGACGAGCGGGGCGCACGTGACATTGAAAACAGCGGCCGCACCGCCGCTGGCCCGATCGATGCATGCAGGAGCGGGCCGCAGCTGGTCGCTCGAAGCTGTGCTCACGCGCGACGATGGGCTCGCGGCCATGCGAGCGTTCATCTCCGCTCGCGGGAAGGGCGAGATCGGCATCCCCGTTTCGTCAAACGGCACCCCTGTTCCGGACTACAGCCCGTTTGACGAAACAGGGGTGCCGTTTGACGAAGCGGCGGCGCACGAGGCGCTCGAGGGGTGGCTTCAAGCGCGGCAGCTGCATGACAATGCCCGACGGGCCAAGACGTATGAGGTGCTGCGACGCGACGTGTGGCCTCGCTTTGAGCTGAGCCGTTACGGGATGTATCTCGAGGCGATCTGGCTCGCCGCCGCGGTCGACGAGCACGCAAAGAGCTGGCCTGCGCGGCGCAAGCTGCGCGCCTTGCTCATGTCGGGGCTCCTCGCGGCTGCGGCGGGCGGCGGGAATGGCACCGATGGTGGCGCCGATACGCACGTCAGCTCCGCGGAGAAGAGCGAGGCGCTTCTCTTGGCGATCGCCGTCGTGAGCAGCGCGGCGCCGCTGCTCGACAGCGCTCGGGACGGCGCGGCGCGCTCGGCGTTCCTCAAGTCCAAATCGGTCGGCCGGCAGGCGCGAGTGGTCAAGGAGGCGAGATTGCCCCGAGAGTGCCCCGAGATTACCCCGAGAGTGGTCAAGGAGGCGAGTGCGGCGGCGGCGGCGGGCGCTCGAGAGGCGGAGGCGAGCGCCGGACTCGATCGGCGACAGCGGCGGCAGAAGCGAAGGGAGGAGACTCGCGCCGCGCTGCATGCAGAATGGGAGCTGCGGCACGGGCCACTCTCGTCGCAGCCGTTGAGCTCCTCCGCGCACGGGGTGGCGCGCGATCAGCTCTTGAGCGACGTCGCACGCCAGGCGCGCGTGGCGGCGACCGCGGCGCGCTTGGGCGATCGGCACGCGAAGGACGCGAGTGGTCACGTGCAGCACCTGAAGAAGATGTGGGAGTCGGCCTCGGAGCTGCCCGTACGTCGGCAGCAGAGCGTGGTGGACGAGCTGGTGGCGTCGAGGGCAGCCGAGGAGGCGTTGGAGGACGAGGTGAGGCGTTCACGTGAGGTGGACGTCTCCTGGCGAGTCCGTGCCCTCATTGGCCAGCGAGGCAAGGGCAACGTGACGGCGGGTGCTCAGGGCGGTGACGGCGGTGACGAGGACCGTCCAAGGTCGTCCGCCGCGCTCCATCTGCTCCGTCCCAAGCTGAGGGAGATGGTCCAATTTTGGAAGCATTCGCCCTACTGGCACGGGACCTCCAACAGCTACGCCCATCCTGAGTATGAGCAGCGGCGCAAGGCGTACCACGACATCCTGGCTGCGGCACGGGAGCGACGAGAGCAGGCGCTCGCGCAGCTCGCGCTCCAGAGGCGTCTTCGGCTGAGCCAGATTCACGCCGAAGCTCTCCGCTTCCATAAGCTTGGGCTGCGCCCGACCGACAGGTCTTCCGCGACGGTCTTACGCGACGAGCATCGGGTGCGTTCCAAATACGGGGTGCCTTCCAAATATGGGATGCCTTCGTGGCGGGATGGCGGCGGACCCGATACGTGCCGCGGCACCAAGGACCGGCCGCCACGGAAGCTCAAGCGCAGCCCGCCGAAGAAGATGCCCACGAAGGCGCTTTCCGCCGCGGAACTCGCAAAGAAGAGTGCGAAGGCGGCGAGGGCGGCGGCGACGCAGGCTCGAGCTGCTTTGGAGAGCGCCGCGGCAAGGCGCATCCAGAAGCAGGCCCAAGCCAACCTTGCGCGCCGACGACGAGGCGCGGCGGACGAGGCCGTGGGCACTCTGTGGGGAAACGAAAAGGCCGTAGGCACTCGCGAGCCACCGTGCGCCAACGAGGCTCTCGTGGCGATCATCCATATTTGGGTCGATTCCACAGCTTGGCTTGCAGACACGTGGAGCCACGTGGAGGCCGAGACCCATCTTTGGAAGGTGCGTGTGAACGAGCGGCTCTCTCTGCTGCAACCAGCCCCCGCCGCCACCAAGCCGCTTCGAGCCTTGCCGGCGCCTGACCCGGACAACCTTCTCGATCGCGAACGGCGTAAGTGGGCAGAGGCAAGCAATGGCACGCAAGTGCTCAGTACGGCGCCGGCGCCTGACCCGGACAACCTTCTCGATCGCGAACGGCTTAAGTGGGCAGAGGCCAGCAATGGCATGCTGTACTTTGACGGCCGTGAGTGGAAGCTCAACACGATCGACTCGATGGGCGGCGTTCTATATATGGGTCTCGGGCGGCCTTCCGTCGACTCTGGCGTTCCAAATATGGGTTTGACCTCCCGTCGCCCTCCGCCGCTCCACGTGCCCTCCGACAGTGCCGAGGAGGTGCCTTCTTCACAGAGACTCTTCACAGGCCAGCGGTCCGAGGAGGAGCCCTCTTCACAGAGACTCTTCACAGGCCAGCGGTCCGAGGAGGCGCCCTTTGTGCCCGAGGAGGAAGATGAAGGCGCCGAGGCGTATGCAGGGGGCGCGAGACTGACGCAGGGGGATGGTCTGATGATGGCCAAGGCTCGACGCAGGTCTCCCGCCATCCCAACGGCCTCCTTGGGGCAGCACCAGTCGCTCGAGGCCGAGGCGGTTCAGCCGGCCAAGGAGGCGAGATCACCCCGAGATCACCCCGAGATTGCCCCGGAAGTGGTCAAGGAGGCGAGATTGTCCCGAGATCACCCCGAGATTACCCCGAGATTGGTCAAGGAGGCCGAGGCGGTTCAGCCGGCCAAGGCAAAGGTGGGTGCCCGCCTCGAGGCTGTAGAGGCTGTAGACCACGTCGACTACGAGGGGCAGACTGTCCGTCGTTCAGCCCTCGGGTTCGTCAACGGCTCTACAAGGCTGCTGCCCGCGTCGACAGCGGAGCAAAGGATCGCGCGCGCCGCTGAGCTCGAGGCTGAGATGCACTACCTCGAGGCAGCTTTGGCGGCCGCTCAGCACGGCGCCCGTCGCCAGTCGCTTGAGGCCGAGATGGTACAAGCGGCCAAGGAGGCCGATGAGCGCATCAGGCTGATTGAGGAGCAGTGCCGAAGGAAGCTGGACTCCCTGATGCGGCAGCAAAACGTCCTCGACACGATGCAGCGGAACGTCTGGAGGACCCAAGCGGACGCCATGAAGGTTCTAGAGGTGTTTGTGCGCCGTTGGCGGGCTCGACGAGCTCGTGCTGGTACCATCCAAGACCATCCTGACAGCAAGGTCGAGCGGCCAGTGCACAAGGGCCATCTCGACGGCTTCGTGGCGCAGATCCAGGCTCTCGCCACAGCAGTCGGCAGCTTCTTGGCGCACGCCCAGGCTGCCGTCCCAGCTGTTGGCGGTCTCCAACATCTCAAAAATCTCGTGGCCCAGATGCACGCTGGGACGGTGCTGAAGGCGGGGACCGTCGACGACAAGTCAGCCGACCCGAGAGCACTCCCGAGGGCAGGTGCAGTCGTCGGCACAAGTGTGGTGGCCTGGTCGGTACCGTCGCCGCCGCCGCCCGACCGTGACAATCTGCTCGATCGCGAACGGCGTAAGTGGGCAGAGGCAAGCCATGGCATGCGAGTGCTCAGTACGGCGCCGCTGCCCGACCGTAACAATCTGCTCGATCGCGAACGGCGCAGGTGGGCAGCGGTAACCCTGAAGGCACAGGGCGGACTGAGGCTCGACCTGGAGGGTCTCAACGCCTTCGAGGCCATGACGGCCACGATGAAGGAGCTGGGCTGCGAATCGGGCGAGGAGTAGTCCGGGATCCCCATTCCCGGAGATGCGAGATCATCAGCTGATACAAAGGTTGCACATTGATGCGACGCGGTTAGCGGTCACGGAGTCCGAGATTACACCAACGTTGAAAGTAGAGACGAGCTAGGGACTAATAGTCATTAGTGTAGATCAAATTTCCGCCGGGACTCGAGACTGTTTTTTCGTCTGTAAGCGTAGTACGCGTTAAAGTACGCGTGACGGTGCGGTGTCCATGACGGTCCCCGCGCCGGAGTGCGTACACGCCGGCTCGGTGAGCCTCACCGGCTGGGTGTCGAGTCGGTCTAGGTGAGTCGAGTAGTGTGACTAGTATGTGATACCCGTAGAATAGCGAACGCGAATGGCTCTCAGACGTTCCTCAGCCTCGAGGAGGGCAGCGGCTTCGCGCTCCTTGCGCTCCTTCAAAGTCGCGCCAGCCTTCCCTCGTCGCGCCAGCCTCGCACTCTGACTCCGTCGAGGAGCCGTCGACGGGCTGGCCGCCACCAACCCTTCCATCCAAGCCGTGCGGCTGAAGCCCGCCACCAGCAGTCGCTCTGTGGCCGAAACGTCTCGGCAGCCTCCTTGTGGCTTGGCAATACTCGAGGAGCAGCAGCTCCTTCGGATCGTCGGCGTGCTGCTGCTCGAGACGGCGCTGCATGCACCTGCACCCAGCCCAGCCGAGGCATGCGAGTCGGTGCCCAACACAACGCGTCGGTCCTGCGCGTCGTCTTCCGTCGATGCGTTGTGGGTGGCGTCTGACGAACCTGACGAACCTGACGGGCCTTGGGGTGTGGATGCGTTATGGGTGGCGTCTCGCTCGGCGGCGGCTCCACTGCTGCGCTCAGGGCCGGGGCTGTGTTTCGTCAGGTTCGTCAGGTTCGTTTGCTTCTCGCTGCCCGAAGCGGCCATCTGTGGCACCCCAAGGCTCGTCAGGTTCGTCAGGTTCGTCAGGTTCGTCAGGTTCGTCAGGTTCGTCTGTGGCACCCCAAGGCGAAAGAGACCGCCGCCCGAGCTCAACAGGCCGCTCTCAAAAAAGGCACGTGCCAAGCCCGAGGTGGGCTTGTTGAAGATGGCGACGAATTCGTCAAAGTCGAGCACGCCGTTCCCATCCGCGTCCACCTCGGCCAGCAGCGCCTGAGCATCCGCCCCTTGGACCCGCATCTCCTTGAGGATCTTGTCAAGCTCGTGCACCTCGATCGCGCCTGGTCACCAACGAGAGAAGCTAATGCTCCTCAGTGGTCATCCGTGGCAATCAGTGGCCATCAGTGGCCATCCGTGGCAATCAGTGGCCATCAGTGGCCATCCGTGGCCATCCGTGGCCATCAGTGGCCATCAGTGGCCATCACCGGAGCCGTCGTAGTCGAACGCGTCGAAGACGGCACGCAAACGCTTCGTGGAGCGAGGGGCGCGCTTCTTCTCAAAGAGGGGCCCCTCGCTGAAGTTGCTCCAATTGTCATCGTCGTCGTCGCCGCCGCCGCCGCCGCAGCCCGCCTCCATCGCCTCGCGCATGATTTGTTCGAGAAGGTCGTTCGCGTGCAGTTCGCGCTCGATCCAAGCCCGCTTCGAGAGGGTTTGCGACATGCGTTGGTTGAGCATCAGGTCGGGGTGCAGCGCGCCTGGTTGAGGAGCAGCTGCGGCGCGCTCTCCGCAGCGTGCGGGCGATGCCGGCCACTTAGGCGTCGAGCTCCGTTGGGCTGCCATCGCATCCAACTTGCAGGCGGCGGCGGCGGCTGCGGCTGCTGTTCGCACTGCTCGTTGACTCTCCCTTGCCTCTTCTCTCTTGATCGTCTCGATGGGCGTCGAACCAATGCTCAGGCGGTAATGGCCGTGCTGGGCTCGCCTCGCGAGGAATCTCTCCTTGCTGCGTAGTGCGCCTTGGCGGACGAGTAATCGCAGGCTCTCGAGCTCCTCGTCGCTCGCCACGTGAGCGTGAGCGGCCACGACGGCAGCCGAGCGCAGTGTTCGCGTGGTCTGCACACGCGTCGCAGAGGATGCATATACATCGCATATACTGCTGGCGATGCCCGGGCTAGAGCCCGTCTCACTATTGTCATGCACGCGTGGCGACTGAAGCCGTTTGGGCTTCGGCAGCCGCACGGTGCGCTGGGGCGATGTGACTCCGGGCACTTTTGTCATCACATATGAGTGCGTGGGCTGCTTTCTGAGGTGGCACGCTCCCACGGCAGCGCCTTTGGTGGGACTGCCGGACATAGACGACATAGGCATCGATGGGACTACAACTTTGTTCCAAACTGCGACACGAAAATTGCACTATGAATACAGTGAAAGGATGACTGCGAAACGAACCAGAATCATCCATCTCTTCCGGCGGAGTTGTGGTTACATTTCCGGTGTGATCTCGCGTTCTGAGCTCGGTCTCGAGAACTCGAGGACGATTTTTCCACATACCATGGGACGTGGCCTGCTCCTTCTGATCTCGCTCGCGCGGGTGGCGAGCGCCTTCGTTGGCAGTTCCGCTGCGGCCGTGCCGACGGGCTCGCGTGCCGCCGTCTCCATGAAGGTGTACGATTGGAAGACCCGCGGCTCCCCCACTCCCGTGCTGGAGGAGCTCAACCTGTCCAACCTGAAAGTCTCGCCCGGCTCGCACAAGGCAAAGACGCGCAAGGGTCGGGGCATCTCGGCAGGCCAGGGGGCGACGTGCGGCTTCGGCACTCGCGGTCAGAACACGCGCAAGGGCCCCGGCATTCGCCCGGGCTTTGAGGGCGGTCAGATGCCGCTGTACCGCCGCTTGCCCAAGTACGTGGGCCGCCCGATGGGCCCGGGGCACACGAAGACGGTGTACGGCGTGGTGAAGCTTGACAAGCTCAACTCGCTCCCCGAGGGCAGCGTCGTCGACTACGCGAGCCTGATGCAGCAGCGCCTCGTTTCGAAGAGCAAGTTCGACCTCAAGAAAGTCGTCAGCGGCCCCGAGGCGTTCACTGCCAAGAAACTGACGATCAAGGCGCACGCGTTCACGCAGTCCGCGCGCGAGGCGATTGAGGCCAACGGTGGCACGTGCGTGGTGCTGCCCAAGACGGCGCCGGCGGAGAAGCCCGAATAAGCGGCTCGGCCGCCAGCCGGAGAAGAACCCCCAGACCCCGTACCATTATAATGGCACGAACGCATGCCGGCGTGTGAAAAAGGTCTCGATGTACTGAATTCTATTGTGTTGGGGGGGGATCGTTGGGGGATTATCACTTGTATCTCCGATTGACAATGGGGCGAAATATATACGCAGTCTTTGGAGATCGCGGAGCGTGCGGGCCCCGGCCGCCCCCGGGCGCCGGGCGCGGGTCGGACGCCGGCGCCCGGCCCGCCGCCGCCTCGAATTAGAATCAAGTGTCATCGAGACCTTTTTCACGCGCCGGCGGCATCGCCGTTCGTACCATTACGGCATTACTGTAGGGTAGCTCGTTCAGAAAAAACTCACAAACCAAAGGTTACAACGGACGCGGCGCGGCACACGCCAACGGACCGGCCCGGCTGTTCGGCGGGCTCGCGATGTGCCTCGACCCACGGCTGGGTACGTCCGACGTCCGGGTTGAAGATCTCGTCGCCGCGCGCATACCTTTTCAGGCAAGGCGCTCTCGCTCGTGACACCAGTCGTGACTCGTGTGTTCCTCAGGTTCACAGCAGGCGCTACAGCTCACAGCCGGCGCTGGCAACGGCGGCTCCTGCAGTTGGCATTACGCCTGAACGGGCGGCTTGGCGAGCACCGCCGTTGGATCGCGTTCGAGCGTGAGCACCACGTGGCACTCGAGAGCCCGGCACTCGCCCACAGCGTCGACCTTCTCATGGGTTCGTGCCTTGACATTGACGCGTCCCGGGTCGGTCTGTAGCAGGCGCACGAGGTTGTTGATCATCTTCTGCTTGACGTGCCCTCCCCCGTACTCCACCTGCGCGCGCCGAACCGAATGGGCGATCAGGGCACACGGTCGGTATTGAGGCGAGTGCATTAAGGTGAGAGGCTCGCAACAGCCCGCACGTTGACGCGTGGCCTCTGGGCGATGAGTGTCACATCGACGTTGCCGATGAGGTAGCCGCGCTCGCGCATGCGCTTGTAGGCCTCAAACATGAAGATCTCCGAGTTGGCGCCGCGCAACCGCGGGTCGTTGTCGGGGAAGAGCTGCCCAATGTCAGGCAAGGTGAGCGCGCCAAGGATGGCATCGACGACAGAGTGGTAGACGACGTCGCCGTCCGAGTGTGCGATGCAGCCGAGCTCGAAGTCAGGAGCGTCGCTGCCGTCGAAACTGACGCCGCTGATAACCAACGGCTGCCCGGCCTCCTCTCGTGGCGCCATTCGGTGGATGTCATAGCCGTGCCCGATCCGGAGAAGCGGCTCGGAACCCAGAGAAGCGGTGACGGCATCGACTCGGCGCGAAGCGCGCACCACAGGTGAATCTGCGCCTCGTGCGGCTGCCGGCAGCTGCGCGTACGCGTGGGCCGCCGGAAGGGCGAGCAGGGTGGCTAACAAGCGGGCCGTCGGCATTGGGCCATTGCCGTCGCCATGGGAGGTGCAACGAGATAGGCGCCGTCACGACGCCTCGTCATGAACAGTATTCATACGTGTGCTAAACTTTGTTCGATGCGCTTGGGTGGGGTCGTGGGGAGTTCTTCAGGCCTTTCCTATGTGCATGCAACAAATAATCATGTAACCTCCTTTGGGCGTGCACTTTGGGCTCCGGCAAACTCTCATCCGTCGCTGCCATTGCGTCTTGCCCGCTTGTCTGCGTCGCTGAAGGACCACCCATACTGAAACATTTTGCGACTCTCGTCGATATGCGCCCCACGACCCTTCTCCGTGCGGGGCTGCTGCTTGCAGCGGCCTCTGGACAGCTGCCCCCCCCGCCGGCGTCGCCCCCCCGGCCGCCATCGCTGCCGCCTAATTGCCGCTGCAACAACGAGTGTTTGGGAACTCCCCATTACGCCGAGGACGGCACCTGCGACGACGGCGGTGTGGGCAGCGCATATTCTGACTGCGAGCTAGGCACGGATTGCGAGGATTGTAGCTTCCAAGTGCGCTGCTTGGTGCCGCCGAGTCCGCCGCCGCGGCCACCAGGTCCCCCGCCGAGGTCGCCGTCGCCATGCCCCCCGCCATGCCCCCCACCTCCACGTGCGCTGTCGCCACCGCCACCTCCGCCATCCCCATCGCCGCCTCCGCCGTCTCCGCCTCCGCCGTC
>PJAB01000873.1:0-19628 GCA_002887195.1 Chrysochromulina parva | reverse complement strand
GATGTCCAAGTTCCTCGCGTCGCCCGACGTGGCGGTGACCAACAAGAAGGACAAGGTGACGATGCTGCCAATCGTCGGCAAGACCGACGAGCACGTCCGGGAGATGATGAGCGGCATGCACGTCTGAACCTGTGAGGCGTTCACTACTTTGGAAAGTGGGGGGCAAGTGGGGCCGGGGGACAGGGGTGGGGCGGGGTCGAAGAGACTGGCGGAGGCGCCTACTCGCGGCTTACTCGCGGCAGCACTGCTGTTTCGAACAGTGGGGGCCGCACCTCGCCCAGTGTGTGTGTGTGTAGTGCGGCAGTCACGTGTGCGGGATCTATGTCCGCGTGGCGCGTGCTCGGTATGCCTCGGTCGAATCGACTATCCCTATCGGTGTCCATGCGATCGTGTCGCGCGTCGCGCGGGCGACGCGGCTGCGGCGTGCGGCCAGCGACGCAGCGTCGCACCGGTCCGTTTGCAACGCGCACGTGTCGGTGCGCGAGCGGTGACGCGCCGCTGCCTCGTACTAGTCGTCGACACACTGCCAGTCGTCACGGCGCGCGGGTCGGGTTCTTCAGGGCGTCAGGCTCGAGCCAGCACGCCACGGTCGTCCCTCGAGGTACCGGGTGGGACTGTGCACTGTCGGTCGTCGCGAAATCAATAATCATAGTTCATACACAACTATCTCGCACACGCCGACGAGGCCGGTCCCGACGCTCAACGGCGCTCGGCTCCTCTCGTGCGACGACGAACCTCGAATTTACCAATTTCGCGGGCTCTGCGCTCTCTGCTCCCTACGTTGCCAACGTTAACGTTCCTATCCGAAGCTAGCCAAAGGAGACGGCCTTGCCGCGGCGGTCGAGCGCCGCGGTCGGCTTACTGGCGGCGGTGGCGGCGGAGCGCGCTCCCGCGCCACTAGCTTCTACCGGCCCCAGAGCCCCTTGGATTGGTAGGGCGCCGTTACGGGCGCGGGCTCCGGCGCGGGAGGGCGGGCCCCTCAGCGGCGGCTCCGGCGGAGCCTCTCCCTCGCCAGCCCGCAGCCCACGAGACGCGCCCGACACGGCGCCACTCGGCGGCGGCGGCGGGGCGGCGACCGATCGGGTAGCGCCGTGACGGGCGTCTGGTGCAGGCGGCGCATTCGCTCCGTTCGGCTGCGGAATCGGCTGCGGAATTCGGCTCTTAGCCGACGCGGGCCCTCTGGGCGGGCCGCCGCCCGTGCCTCCGCTCGTGCCGCTGCTGCCCCGCATGGGTGGCGAGCCCACTGCGGCGCTCGCGTTCAGGGGCGCGATCGTCGCAGGGTCTGTGGGGAAACCGAAGCCGCCGCCGTTGCCGCCGCCGTTGGCGCCGGCGCCGGCGCCGGCGCCGCCGAAGCCGCCGCCGGGCCCGACGCCATAATGCTGAGCGAGAGCTGCGAGCAGCTGAGGGCTCAGACCATCCCCAAACCCCACACCGCCGCCTCCGCCGCCGCCGCTGCCTCCGCCTCCGCCGAAGGACTGTGGGAAACCGCCAAAGCCCTGCTGCGTCGCCGTCGCGTACGGGGCACTGATATTGGGCAGATGAAATCTCGCCGCGCCCGCACCGGCCGCGCCGCCGAAGCCAAAGGAGGGCAGGCCCGTGCCGAAGCCTGCAGCGATGAGGGGGTTGCCAAACTGGGGCACCCGAGGCGGCGCGGTCACGCCACGTGGGCTAGTGGCGCCGCCACCGCCGCCGCCGCCGCCGCCGCCGCCGCCACCTCCGCCACCTCCACCTCCGCCGCCGCCACCTCCGCCGCCGCCCTTGCGGCCGATAAAGCGCCCGCCGCCGCCGTCGGGGGGTCCCCCCGACGAGTCCGGTCTCCGAAGCTTCTCTGTGGGGAGGTGGGTGGGGCGTCGTGGTGAGCACATGCATGCACGAGGGCAGCGAGACTCGGAGCTCACCCTCGACATCGATCACAGCCGCCTTGACCTCAAATAGGATGCGACTCTGGTCGGCGAGGTCGGCGACGGACGTGGCTGTGACGAGGCGCGCGAGTAACGACTCAAGAGACGAGCGCGCCGCCGCGAGCGCCGCGGCGGCCGCGTGGCAGCGTGCGGTGGCCCGCTCGGCACGATGGCGCCAGTAGGAGCGTGCTGCCTCCGTCTGCTGCTGCGCCGCGAGGCTCTCTGCATGCAAGCGCTCGTATTCGCTCGCGGCCTGCTGCTGCGCCGCACCCATCGCCGCCGCCACGTACTGCGAGTTCATCTTCTGCGACTCGACGAGCTCCTGCATGCATGCGTCCGAAGGCAAAGTCATCAGAGGTCATCAGAGGTCCTCAGACGCCATTAGAGGTCCATTCAGAGGTCATCAGAGGTCATCAGAGGTCATCAGAGGCACTCAGAGGTCATCATCACACCTGCATGCGCGCCTCCGAGCTAGTGACGTGGCTCTCGAGCTTTCGAATCGTCTGCTTTGAGCTCGCGAGCTCGGCCGACACAGCGGCGGCGGCGCCCAATCTCCCCTCGAGCTCGCCGATCTGGACGCGGCTCGCCTGCAGCTCCGCCTGCGTCTTCTCGAGCGTCTGCTGGGCGGCCAGCCAGCCTGCGAGAAGAGGACGAGCTCGCAATCAGGGGCCATCAGTGTGTCATCAAGAAGAGGACGAGCTCGCAATCAGGGGCCATCAGTGTGTCATCCGAGGCCATCGGTGGCCATCCGAGGCACTCACCTTGCTCCGCTCGCCGCCGAAACGACTCTTCACCTCTGGCACGTCCCTCGGCGCCGTTCACAGCTTCACGCATCTCAGCTGTGATCCGGTGCAGCCGCGCGAACTCAGATTGCATCTCCCGCAGCCCCCGGTCGGCGCCGCGCCGCTGCCGCTCCAAGGTCTCCTCGGCGGCCTGGCGCGCGTTGCTCACCTCCGCCTGCAGCACGCGCACACGCGCGCGCTCATGCCGCAGAGCCTGCTGCATCTCCTCCACCGAGCTCGGCAAAGGCTCCTCGGCCGCCGCAGCGGCGTCCGCAGCGACCCTGGCCTCGATGGCCGCGGCCGCCGCCTCGGCAGCCCGCGCGTCCGCGTCGGGCGCCGCTGCGGCCGCGCCGCCTACCGGCACGCCGGCGGCCGCGGTGGCGGCCGACGCGGACGCTGAGACCGGTGGCTTTGGCGGGCGGCTCTCTCCGATCGCGATGCCGGTGACACGTTGCTGGAGTGCGGCGACCTGTGTGAGGAGCGTGGCGTTGGACGATTCGCTGGTACGCAGCAGCCGCTTCGTGTGCTCGCTTTCTTCCTCGGCCACCTTGAGCGCCTTGAGCGTCGGTCCTAGCGACTCCTTGGCATTCGCGAGCTCGAGGCGCACCTGCTGCCCGCGCATCTCCGACTGGCGCAGCTGCGTCTGCAGCGAGACGACGACCGCTTGCAGCTCGTTGATGCGCGTCTCCTGCGCCATCGCCGTGAGCTCCTGCTCGGACGAGGGCGGCGCCTGCCCGCGCGCGGCGCGCAGCTCGGTGCGCATCTGTGCCTCGCCCGCCTGGCGGCCGGCCGCTGCTTGCCTCGCGTCCTCCTGCGCGCCGCGCCGAGCGCGCGCCTCGGACTCGAGCTGTATGCGCAGATCCTCGGCGCTCGCGCGCACATCCGCCTGCTCCTTTACCAGCTGGTCGTACCTGCTGAGCAGCTCGACCACCGCCTGCGCTGCCTTGATCTCCGTCTCGAGCGCCTGCGCCGATGGCGGCAGGCTCTGAAGAACCTGTTGCAGGCCCTTTGGATTCATCGCGGTGATGGCCACCATCAGCCTCGAGCGGTGCAGTCGCATATCAGTCTCCGCATCGGTCATGTCTGTTTGCATCGTGGCGGCGGACGACCGCTTTCCGAGTTGCAAAACCAACCGAGGTCAAACGACACGGAGAGGGAGGACGTCTGATTGGACGCACTCATGGACAAACGGTTCTTCCGGAGCGTTCGTGTGAACGGTTGGGGCGTTGTGAAAAAGTCAAAACACAGTGCATCAGGATGAAGGTCTGTTGTTTCTGACAATAGACTTGCTTTGAACCCCTCTTTAATTCACTAACCGTTCACACTCCCCCGCGCCCCTCTCGGGCTGCCTCCATCAGTAGACGCCTCAAGGCCGCCCGCTCCGCGTGCGTGCGTACAGTCTCAAGGCTCCAGTGTCTGCTCCTGCTCTGCAGCGCTTAAAACTCGACTGCGGCGGCTGCTGCGCCTCTCCTCTCTCCTCAGACCTCCCTCAGCTCAGCTCGACGCCGTGGCTCTCCGTCGTCTCCACGACGATGGTGCCGCCGCTCACGACGCCAAGGTCGGCGAGCGATTTGGTGTCGTCGTCAAGTAGCTCAGGGATGTCCTTCTCGGCCCCCGGCGGGCAGTAGAGCATTTGCATGTTGAGCGGTTCGACCTTGAACAGCTGGCACGCGATCAGCTTGATCGACTTGAGCGGAAGCCCCCCCGGCAGCCGGCGCGTCACCTGTGGGGAAAGAGGACACACGGGGCGCCGTGGTGAGCACATGCATGCTTGAGAGGAAGCCCCCCCGGCAGCCGGCGCGTCACCATGCGTCACCATGGGGAGGTGGTCATCAGTGGTCATCAGCGCGTCATCAGCGCGTCATCAGAGGTCATCAGCGCGTCATCTGTGGTCATCGGCGCGTCACCATGGGGAGGTGGGCCGACTCGGCGGCCGTGGAGCGCAAGTTAAGCTCGAGCAGCTCGTTGGCGAGCACGCCTCCGCTCGCCTGCGTCACCTGTGGGGAAAGAGGACACACAGGGCGCCGTGGTGAGCGCATGCATGCGCGCGCGTAGCCATCGTCCGACTCCGCCTGCGTCACCATCTTGGTCACATGCATGCCAGAGGTCATCAGTGGTCATCAGTGGTCATCAGCGGTCATCAGAGGTAATCAGAGGTCATCAGAGGTCATCAGAGGTCATCAGTGGTCATCACGCACCGTCTTTGTCACATGCACGCCATGCTCGAGGAGCAGCGAGGCCCAGCGAGGGTGCCGCGCCTGAAGCGCCACCCATGCCTCGCCCGGAGGCACGCGCAGCTCGGGCGGAGGCGCGTTGGCAGGCCGTGCCAGCTCGCGCAGACCAACGGCTGCCAACGGCCGACCGTACTCATCCAGCCTAGGGGCTGCTGGCGCGGCGGCCGTTGGCTCCGCGCCCGACTCGGCGCCGCCGCCCTCGCAGCTCCCCTCGGGGTAGCTTCCCTCGGGGTACACGACCGCGTCGGCCGGCAGGCCGCCCTCAGGGTACTCCTGTGCGATCTGGCGCAGGTAGAACCGTTCGGCGTCCTCGCGCTCACGAGGGCGCACTTCGGAGCCGTTCAGTGCCTTGAGCTTGTGCATGCGTGCAATGACGAAACGGCGCGCCGCAGCGCCCGAGATGGCGCTGGTCAAGGGCAGCTCAGCGAGCCGTGCCTCGGTCAGGCTAGGATAGGCGTCGAGGGCGTCGATCGACGCCCATGAGTCGAGCTTGTTCCCGCGCAGCATCAGGTGGCGAAGAGTGCTGAAGGGCGTGCCCGAGACGGCGCCCACACCGCCAGCGCCGGCGTGGGCAGGCGGCGGCGGAGGCACGCTGGCGAGCTGGTTGAAGTTGAGGTTGAGGTGCGTGAGCGCGGGCAGCGCGCCGAGCGGCTCGAGGTCCTCCCACCGGCTGATCGCGTTGCCCTCTAGGTACAGGCTGTGCAGCTTCGGAAGCACGGACGCCGCCACCGGCACCTCGGCCGACGACGGCTGCAGCGTGCTCACTTGATTGGAGCTGAAGTGTACCTCCTCGAGCAGCGGCATCGCGCTCGCGAGGAAGAGGAGCTGTTCCCACGCCATGCCCGTGCCGTCGAGCCACAGCGTGCGCAGCCCGCCCAGGGCCTTGCCAAAGTTATCGGGCAGCGACGCGAGCGGCGCGAGCGGCATCTTGTCGAGCCCGAGCCAGTGGAGCTTCGGGAGCTGTACAGCAATGGCCAGGATCGGCGGCCAACTGACGAACCCGTTGCCACCGATGTCCAGCTCTGTGATCGCGCCGCACGTCGACCCGATCTCTCCGTCGGCGCCGGGCGAGTCGATGCCAGCGCTGGGCACGTACACGTTGGTGAGCACGTCGAGTGCCTGCTTCTTGCCCGTCTTCTCGCCGCCGACGACGCCGTATGAACCCGCCTCCGCGGCGTTGTCCTCCGACTTTTTGTACTCGTACTTGCTGCGCACGGCCTCGACGAAGGTGGGCATGAGCACCGCCGAAGGCACGGCCGAAGGCGTTAACGTTCCGGCGTCGCTGTGAAATGATGCGGCCATTTAGCAGACCCACATGCTGAGGGGGAGTTCCTGAAAACAAGTCGTGGATTCCAAGGGAGCGGCGGCGCCGAGGAACTTTCCGAGTCGGGATTCGCGTTTGCATCTTCGGGCGTCTCTCTATAGATGGCAAGGCATTCACCGCCGCACCGACGATGGCATGGCACTACATTCGCAGCTCCCGAATGGCAAGGCATTCGCTGCCGTGCGCACGCGTCAGTCCACGCCAGGACATCGCTCAAGAAGTTGATGCTGTGGATGCTTTCCTTGCGATCACTTGCCGATTCAGTATCGGCCCAACCTGCGGCCCCGCCGCCACCGCCGCTAAATCCCAGCGGGACCTCGATATGCTCCAACAAATGCCGTTTTGCACTCGATCGCGACTGCGATGATGGTGGTCCGGGGAGTGAATTCGGCACGTGTGCCCTCGGCACTGACTGCACGGACTGTGGGGGATCGGGGCGAGTGGGCATTCCGCCTCCTCCTCCGGAGTGCGGGGCTATCTGCCAACAGAACGCCACCGACCTGGAGAGCTTTGTGGGAATCATACTGCCGTCCATTTTCCTCGGCTCATGCTTCTGCCTCGTGTGTTGCAAGGGCTGTCGAAAGGAAACTAGGATGAGCGAGTTTGAGCGACGGCGGCTAGAAGGGCGACCGCATCCGGGCGAAGCAGGCGTGGAGATGGCCGTGGCTGTCATGGTGGCCGTGCCAGTCAACCCAGCCATGGCTATGATGAACCACTCGCAAATCTTTCCAGGTCAATCGATGCATGAACAGCAGGTGGTGATGGGGACTGCCGTCGCCCTCCCCGCTGATTCTGCCGTGGAGATGGCCGTGGCCGTGCCAGTGGGCCCAGCTATGATGATGAACCACCCGCAAATGATTCCAGATCAAGCGGTGGATGAGCAGCGCGTGGTGAGGGGAAGAGTGGTCGCCTCTACCGCTGATTAACAGGACTCTTCCCGCGCCGCGCGCTGAAATCTCTGAATTTCCGCGACGAGTCTCCCATGGAGTCTCCCCGGCTGGGAGAGAACCGCAAGATGCGCGTGCGTCAGAGCCACGCGTGTTTACGTCGCGGACACCTATGTATAACTTGTATTCTGTTACCACCATCCTACAACTCCTTAAGGTATCTGATGGCGCGGGCAGCTTCTGCAATGTTTGATGCAAGCTTCATGCCACGATCGAGGTCGGATGGCTCGATAGCGCCGAGCCGGCCGAGCTCTACGGAACACATGGCGATGCGTGCGTACAGCGCCGCCGTTGCCTCCGCCGCGCTCGGATGAGACTGGCCAAGAGCCGCCACGGCATGCTGGATCTCAGATGGCGTCGCGCGGTGTTGAATCTCCGGCACGCTTTGCTGTCCCGTGCTGAGGCCAGCATCGCCGACCGGAGAGCCAAACAGTGCGCTCATCTCCGCATTCATCTCGTCGATATCTTCCTGTCGAGTGGCCATCGTCCGTCGATGCAGCAGCAGCGGGGGGCGGCACGGAAGGCGAGGAGCCGTCGTGAGCCGCGCGCGCCAAGCGCCAAGCGCACGGAGTGCGGGCACCATTATGCAAATCGATTTGCGCGGCGGCGCGCGCGGGTCCCGTTAAGTCCTTAAACATTCCGCCAACCCGCCAGACTAGCGCAGATTCACAGGCGCATGACTTGAACTCAACACATGCTTTGGACCCCTGAAAATTTTATTCTCGTTGAGTTTTCATGCTATATTTTTGGCGCTCTCATTTGACAATGCGAAGGAGCCAACAGGCCATATGAACGACACCGACGGCAGTGCATCAGCACGTTACTTGCGTGCCCGCTGCGCCGCCGTTGACGCCGCCCTCGATGCTGGGTGTGGCCTAGATATGTTTGGTGATCGGACGCTGAAGGCCTTCAACAAGGCCTACGAGTCGGACGACAGCAGTGGCATCGCACTGCCTGTTGAGCAGCTCCACAATGAGCTCCACAACGAGCTCGAGATTGGGCGCTCGCGCAACCGGCAGATGCTCTCAAGTGCGCGGCGCCTCGAGGAAGCAAGCGCTGCCGCCAATCAAATGCCTGTCACGGTCCCGCGACCGCCCATCGCGCCGAGGAGCGAGATCGCACGCCTCCGCCGCCGGCTTGACACTGTCGCTACTCCAGAGGAGGACGATCGAGCCATCGCCCTCGTTTCTGCTCGGCGCCATCATACTAACGCATCTGCCGACTCTGGCGTGCCCTGCACGCAGCCGCCCCGCCTCACGCCTCGGCCACAAGGAATTGGGTATGGTGACATGACGCCACGCGTAGACACGCTGAGCCAACCAGCTCCGTGGCCGGCGACCGTGGCGATTCGTGATGCCACGTCCTCCACCGTCTCCGTGAAGCAGCCGCGCCAGTACCAGTACGAGCCACAGCAGTATCAGCCGCAGCCCCAACCCCAGCCCCCAACACACCATCAACCGCGCGCCGTAGTGGCGCCCCGGAGCCAGCCGCCGCCCTCGCCACGTCAGGGCGCCGTAGTGGGCACAGCCGGAGCCATTCGCCAGGGCGCCGTAGTGGGCACAGCCGGAGCCATTCGTCAGGGCGCCGCGCCGTGGGGCACAGCCGCTGTGTCGGCGACGGTGCCGCCCGCGCAGCTGCCGGAGACCGCTTCTAACGCTGACGTGGAGTGGAAGATCTCTGACGACATGATGCTGCAGCCTTGGGGCTCTATCCTCCGCACGCTGCAGCCGTCGGCCATGAATAATAGCCCGCGCCTAAGCGTGCCTTCGAAGGTGACGGCGGTGACGACGGCGACGACGGCGACGACGGGTTCTGGCACGGACAGGCTATTACGAGCGCCAGCGCCAGGTTTCCGTGAGGCGATGGCCTCGCCTCGCGTCCACTAACCGCTCGGTGTCGAAACATCTGCACCTTTGGCCGTGTAGTGGCGAAACTCGTGTCGCGCACTGTCGATTCGGCTCTCGACTGCTCTGAGACACGGCCTTTCAGACTTCCAATGAGCCTTTCAGACTTCCAATGATTCTTCTAGAGTGTAGAGAGATAGTCATTCTCAAAATGTTCAGTCGTGTCATTGCATAATCATTCATTCACGTGTGCATTGTCAGTGTGTTACAATCAGTGTCCGGAGTGTGCAGTGTCTGGTCTACGGCATGGGTCTAGGCTCCGGCCTAAGTATTAGGAATTAGGCTCTGTCCTCTGTGGCGTGATTTCATGACGGCCTCATGATTGTGAGATTACTAATGTGTTGTAAATGTGAAGTTCGTCCTTCGTCGCACGTCGGTCGGGCGGCCCATAGTCGGCATAGACGCGCGGGGCGTCAGCGCGTCACGCGCGTCGGCCGCGCCGCGATTCCGTTCCCCGCCGAGAATCGTCGGGAGCGCGGTCTCGTGGTGAACATCGCGAGCAGCCCAGCAGGCGCACTCTTGGGGGTCCGGTTGCGTGCCGTGCCTGAACAGCTCGCCCTTCAGGGCCATGCAGGACGTGCTTGTGGGGTCCGGGGAAGCGCTGTGTTGAACAACATAACTTGACTCCACAAGTCGACGTCCTTTGCGCGACGTGCTCCACTCAGAACACCACACAGAGCTCCGGCAGTGCGTGCGTCCAGACCAGCCAGCCCTAAACGCGGACGCACATGCCGCCTAAGCAGCCGACTATATCGCTCGGCGACATCGCCGCGTCCATCCTCGACGCGCCGCTCCCTGCTGGTGTGCCCATCCTCGCGCGGCGCAAGGGGCCCGAGAAGCGCCTTGCGGAAGAGAAGGCAGAGGAAAAGGAGAAGGCTGCACTTGCGCGCGCCAAGAAGGCGCTCACGGGCACGGCGCACCAGCAGCTCAAACAGATGCCATCGGCGATCAACCCCGTCCTCGAGACGATGCTCAAGAAGACGGCCACCCAAGGCGTCGTCGCTTTGTTCAACGCCGTGCGCACTGCACAAAAGGACACTGACACTAGCTCGGTCAAGAGCAAGGATCGGAAGCGCAAACGATCGGATGGCGCCGCCTCCGAAGGCGGCAGTGATGCTATGGGCGAGCAGGCTCAGGCGGCCGCCAGCAAGGAGAGCTTCCTCGATGTGTTGCGGCGTGGTAGCAGTGGCGCACTGAGGAGCGGCGGCGGCGGCGACAAGCCAGGCGCCACGTTCCTACGCGACGACTTCATGCTTGGACGGGCACGCGCCAAGGACTTTGGGCGCGGTGACGACGAGGTCGATGGGGGTGATATTGAGCAGGATGGTCACGGCGCCGATTTAGAGGACGAGGACGAGGAGAAGGAACTCTGATGACCTCAGGCGACGTCCGACCGCGCAGCCCGATTCGAAGCCGCATAAGAAGTATGATCTATGAACCGTATGCGAAGGTAGAAATTTACAGATTACAAATCATATGAAGGCGACCACGTCGCACGCGTCCGGGTCAGCACCTGTGACGGCTGTGTCGACAGCGCCGGCTGTTGTTGAGGCGACTGTGAAAGCGACGGACCGCGGCCCGTCGAGGATACTGAAATAAAGACAGCGTCAAAGCCAAAAGAAAGTGTCAGCCCATCACCGCCTACGTCTTCTCTGCAGCGCCAAGGCCGCGGCGAGCGTCACCAAAGCCAACACGATCGCAGAGGCAGACCGAGCCACGATCGACCACGTGCCTCCTGCCCTGCCACGCCCACCTCTGCTCGTCTGGCCGCTGCTTCTGGTCGTGCTCGGCGGCATTCCTCGATCCTCTTCCAAAGTGGTCATACGACGAGCCACCTCGTGATGACGCACGTCATCCGTACCGGTATCCTCCTCCAAGCCTGCCAGCAACCTTGCCTCCTCCTCGCTACCGGCCTCCTCCTCGTGCGCATGGTCACCCCCGCACACTGCCTCGTCGTCCCGCCGCGCGAGGCATGCGAGCACGCGCCTGCCCACGGGGTTGTCGCCACCCGCGAGTGCATGCGCAAGGTGCGCATGCAAGCACTTCACCTGACTGACGAATTTCTGGCCGCCCACGCCAGCGTCGCGCAGGGCGGCGACAAAGCCCTCGTGCTGAGACTCACAGTAGGCGCGGTCGTCGTCGGATAGCGCTGCCCACCGTGCGGCGCCGTACTGCCGGTGCGCCGCAGCGAGCTGAAGCGCGAACGGCGTTGTGCTGTCGTGTGCAATCTCCTTCTGCCACTCTTGCACGAGGCCGAGGTGCTCAAGGCGGCCCACACGCGCGGCGAGCGCAGGGCAGCAGAGCCAATAAAAGTTGGGCCAAGGCACTGGCGATGCGGAGAGCCACTTTCGCAAGGAGCCGCCGCGCGTCTCACGCCGGCCTTCAAAGCTGCGCGCCGCGGCCGACTCTGCGCCGACATCTCGCAGAGGATAGCAAACGAGTACAGTTGGATGGCCATCGGCTGCATCGCGAGCCGCCACGCCCGTGATGCGCACGCGCGCATCCAACACCTTGCGATGCTGGTGCATCAAGAGCCATGCGGCGTCTTCGGGAGTGAACTGCGACGTCGGCTCGCCCATGCCGATCTGGACAAGTTTCCTTAGAGGTCAAGTCAGTTTCGGCTAAGATTTGCGAGCGCGCGCGGCGAGTGGGGGAGGCGGCCTCGCCGCTCCGCTCCTTTGCATGTCGAGTCGTGTGGGAAAAGGCAAGAGCCGCCAAACTGGCGCGAGCTCCCGTGGAACGCAAGCATGTTCTTCCTCGACGACGACGACGACGACGACGAAAACCTCGAAATGGAGGTCGATGAGGAAGAGGAGGACGTCCTCGTCCTCGCTGCCACTGCAGTGGAGGCCGTTGCCGCGGCTGACGCCTCGCCAGTAGCTGAGCTGCCAACAGTCGCAACTGCAACCGATGGTGGCTTCCCTTCGAGTGCAGTCGGCGACGCAAGCGGTGTGGCCGTTTTGGCAGAGGGCACATCGAAGGAGGAAGAGGGCGGCTCGTCGACAGGTAAGTACTCGTCCGCTCCGCGCGCATCCCTCCGGTATAAGCGCCCCGTCGAGCGCTTCGTCCCTGGCACCCTGGAAGGCGACGACTGTCAAAGTATCTGGGAGGAGGAGGGCGTGGCTGACGAGGCGCTCGACACATCGCTCGTGCCCGTCGACCTGTCCATCGCGGCGCGCACCGCCACGGCAACGCCGCGGCCATCGCCAGGGAAGAGGGCGAGGAATGGTCGTGCCGAGGACGAGGGCGGGGACGGTCAGGACGAGACCGGCATCTCCACTGACGAGATCGGCACCTCCACTGATGAGATCGTCATCTCCGCCCATGTGCGTGCACCTCACCTACACGCCCCCGAAGAGCTCAGCGGCGCCCTCGCCGACGACCCGGAGGCAGCGGCGGTGTGGAAGGCAGCTAAGGCATTGAGTCCTTCCGAGCTATGTGTCGAGGTGCCAACACCGCATGGCATCTGGCTGATGAGCAGGATACCCCGGCCGCAAGCTGGAAGCAGGGAGAGCGACCTGTACGTAGCCACACCGGAGATCGCTGCGGCCAAGGAGGGCACCAAGATGTGGAACCATTCCTCGATCCGTGCCTTCGGCTCGCTACACGAGGTGCTGCGAAGGCGCTTCGAGGCGCGCCCCGCCGCATGCAAGTGCTCACCACAGCGCCATCCTCTTCCCCACAGGTGCTGCAAATGCGCTTCGAGGCGCGCCACGAGGGGCGAGAGGTTTGGCGCCCGCCCGCTCTCTACGAGTTGATCGATGCGGAAGTCGAGGACGAGCATACCCGACCTGGCGAGCCGCAGTGGCGTACAGCGCACGTGCGTCGCGTGCTCGTTGATGGACGCTTCCAGGTATGCTTGCACCGTTCCGATGCATGCACCACCCCGCGATGCATGCACCGTCCCGATCAGTCGCGCTACGAAACCGGCCTCGATGGTCCGCTGATGGGTGTTGCTCACCTTGCATGCAGGTGTGCGTGCATCGTCCTGATGAGTCGGCTGACGAATCCTTCCTCGAGTGGTACGATCGGCGCTCTGAGAATCACGAGTGGAAGCGCCGTGACGGTGCTCCAAAGCTGCCCAAGAAGGCAACTCCGAAGCTACTTTTAGGCTAC
Organism: Chrysochromulina parva; assembly: GCA_002887195.1. Taxonomy (NCBI): domain Eukaryota; phylum Haptophyta; order Prymnesiales; family Chrysochromulinaceae; genus Chrysochromulina; species Chrysochromulina parva. The sequence continues at coordinate 6,420 of PJAB01000873.1, read as the reverse complement.
AACCAAAAAGGGGCCTCGACCTCGACCTCGGTGGTGTCGGCGGCGGCGGCGGAGAGTGGCGGCGGCGGCGGCGGGGAGGGGGGTGGCGTCTGGGCGGCTGCCCAAGGCGACGGCGGCGAGGGCCAAGGCGCCGTCGCAGGCGCCGTCGTATGGGATGAGTCCACCGTGTCCTTGGGCGGCGGCCAGCCAATCACCTTCCGGTGCGCGCCGCTGTCGTTGGTGGTGCCCGCGCTGCCGCCATCGAGTCGAGGCGCGCCCAAGACGGCGCTGGCGGTGGGTGGAGCGCCGAGTCGAGCGCCGGCGTCGAGTCGAGGCGCGCCCAAGACGGCGCTCGCGGTGGGCCAGTGCGAGCGCAACCCGCTTTGCACGCGGGGGTACAAGCACAACGGCAGGGGAGGCCACTGCATTCTCGTGCCGGCAGCGCAGCGGTCGTCCGAAGTGTCGTCAGCCATGGTGGCGGCGGCGGATGCAGAGGATGAGGGCAAGTCGGCTCCGCGCGCTGGCCGCCGGCTCTCCGAGCTGCCGCCGGGATGGTCGAGGGTGAGATACGTCACGGGCAACGGCAACACGAGGAGCATCCTCTCGGATGGCCAACGGAAGGCGAGAACGGTGCAAGGCGCGTGGCTCACTTACATGTCGGGCGAGGAGGCCTGTGGCATGCAAGCGGACGAGGAGGCCCCTGGCAGGCAAGCGCCGGCACCTGACTGGCCTCGCACGGTGCCGGCGGCCGCAAAGCGTCCCAAGATGGCTGCGGACTCCATCGCCTCAGGCGCTGTCATGGGCGACCTTGCGAGCGTTGCCATGGGCATGACCGAGGTGAGGGAGATGCTCGAGCGCTTCCGACTCGGGATGTACGCCGCCAGCTTTGACGAGGCGGGGTACGACGATCGTGATTTCATACTCCAGATGAGCGCAGAGCACCTCGACGCGCTCGTGCGCGATGTGGGCATGAAGCCCGGCCATGCGCTCAAGTTCCGTGACTTTCTTGCGCAGGAGCGGCGGCGTGCGCCGCAGGCTATCCCACAATCTCGGTGATTGTGGCCCTCGTGTTTGAGCTTTGAGGGTACCGGTACGGAGTGCGGAGACTCTGTGCCGGCGTACGTGTTGAACAGCAACAGCAGCGTCGTTCACTCGTTTTGTGGGGGTCCGGAGAGAGGCCTGCGGACGTGTTGTACGGGCCAGCAAGTTGGAGGACCGCGACGAAACTGTCTGACGAAGCTGATCTTTGTGGTGGAGTTTTATTGCCATCGTGGTTGACGCCGCGGACGCGCCGGAGTTCGCCCTGTGGTATCCCTGCAGGTGAGGAACGCCGTGGAAAAGGAAGCAAGGAGACGCAGCATGCCGACTGGTGAACAGCTCACGACGCAGCTCCTCGGCGAACAGGAGATGCAAACGGCCAAGGGCTCTATGGCCGACTCATTGGTCGTCTTTCTCAAGGACTGCGACGATCCTCTCGATCTCGATCAGTTTGTCCGCTTTCGAGCCTCTAACGCCCGCGGCAGCGAAAGGTTCATCTCGGAGCTGAAGTCACTCGTCACAGGCACGCACTCCTCGCAGGACGCTGCGCTCGGCTTCAACACGAAGGTGCCGCCGAGTGTGGTGCGTAGCGGCTTTGCGAAGGGCCTTCCCGCCATCGTGGCCGAGTTCGAGGGCTACGCTGGCGAGCACGCTGAGGAAGCGAAGGAGTGCATGCGCTATGTGCTGTATGAGCGCGCAGGCTCGTCCGGCAAGACCTTCCAGCACGGGCTGACGCGCGACATTGGCCGCAATGGCGAGCGGCTCGCCGATTTCGTCTCGCATCCGTACGCGCGCATGGCAAGGCTGGACGAGGCGCACGTCGCTGCGCTGCGCATCTACACGACGGCCGCGCACAAGGTGCTCAACGAGCCGCTGCGCGACGTCGCCTCGACGGCGGCGCACCCCTTCCCCGTGACTGTCGCGTTCCTGCGCGACGCGATCGGCAAGTTACGTGTGGTGGGCGCCGACGAAGATAGTCGCAAGGTGGTGACGAAGCTCGACCTGTGGCGGGGCTTACGCGACATGCAGCCGAGCGACAGCTTCCTGCAGCACGGAGGCACGGAGCTGGCGCCCATGAGTACGACCACCAAGCTTGAGGCAGCGCTGCTGGACTCGGCGGCACCGACGTCGCTTCTCTTCAAGCTTCGCACCGATTCGTTCGTCGAGCGCGGCGCGTCGATCCAGTTCCTCTCGGCGTTTCCAGCCGAGGAGGAGGTGCTCTACCCTCCGCTGACCTTCCTGAGGCCGACGGGCAAGAGCACGACGATTGTGCACGAGGGGCGCTCGATTACCGTCGTCGAGGTGCTGCCCAGCTATGAGGCAGGCTCCATCAGCCAAGCTCGTTTCTGCACGCCACGCAGGCACACGACCATGGCATGCCTGTCAAGCTTCGTGCTGCTCATCGGCACGGCCGTCTATTACATACATGAATGGTCGGCAGGGCCCGTGGCTGGTGCCTTGGCTTACTCAATCGGCTTCTGCGGCCTGCTTCTCGTCGACCTCTTACTGGTCTGGGCATCCAAAGCTGCTGGGTTGCCGGTACTCCCCCATTGCTTGTCAGCTTTCGGCTGCACGTCGCTTGTGCTCGGCTCGATTGGCGCCATTCCGGCCGTCAATGAGTCGGCCGTTCCCTTCGACAGGCTCGGAATCGTGTGCTGGGTCATCGGGGCGCTCGCAGTCACCCTGTCGCAGATATGGAAGGTCTACCGAATCATGAAAGCTGTGGAAAGTGGCCTCGCGGAGCTCACGGCTTTCCTGATGGAGACCTTCTTCTTCCTGGGTGCGGCGCTGTTTTTGTTCGGCTGTTTGCTGTATGATGCAGGGGATCGTCAAGCGGAAATGATAGGGATGGTGGTCAATCCAGCTACCATCAATCACATCTGGCTGATGGGCTGCTTCTTCTACACCATCGGGCCCGCATACTCCTTCTTGTACAGTGGCCACTCGTTCGACAATCTCGCGTACACATTCTGCGGGTGCCTCTTCATCTGTGGCACCTTTGCCTTCTACGTCACCGCACTGACGCCAGACGCGTATGACCACGTGGACGCCTACGTGGGCGCTACATTCTATCTCGTCGGGTGCGTCGGTTACATCTACTTGGACAGCAAGTTCTTTCGGAGCTTGCCGCCCAACGTGACTTGGATGCGCATCAACCAGGCTCTCTCCGTGTTAGGTGACGTTCTCTTTCTCTCCGGCTCCATAGGATTCGAGCCCGCCTTTGAAGAGCTTGGCTACCCCTGGAACCTCGTGGGCATTTACGGCTTCATCTGCGGCTCGCTCACCATCATCGTCGCCCAATCCTGGAAGATGCTTCGGCTTCTAAGCAGTACACAAATTCACGAGAGTGATCGAGCGGCTCTCGTCTCCGAGATCAGCTTGGGCATCGGCGCCATGCTCTTCTTCTCGGGGGCCTCTGAGTTCAACTCCTGGGATATGCGATCTCGTTCCAAGGGGATCACTCACCTGTTCATGCTCGGAAGCGTCTTCTTTCTCGCCGCTCCTCTACGCACCGCGATCGCACTCTCGAGGTCGGATCGAATGAGAAAATCATCTCTCAACTCAGTCGCACGGCAAGCGACCTTGTCGCCCTTGGTGGCCGTGGGTGCCGTGGGGGCGCCGTCGGTGGCGCCGTCGGCGGCGCCGACCTTGGCGCCGACCTTGGCGCCCCCAGAGGAGCCTCAGTTCTACACACCATACTTTGTGCCCTCACCCGTTTTGCTGTCACAGGTTTAGGGGAGCGCGCGGCGTGAGTGGGTCCCTGCTTAAGTCCCTGCCTCGAGAGTCGAGAGCCAGGCACAGACATCCAACAGTATAGCATGGCGGGTTGGCTCGTATCGTGCCGCGTGTGTCCGGTCGAAGCTGCGCCTGGCTGCGGATTCGTGTGCGGTGAGCACCGGCCAACGTCGTCCGGCGCCTCGGCCCTCGCGGTCGTCCAAGTACACCCGCGACCGAAGCCCGAAAAACTCGACAACGCGAAAGCGTAAGCGAAGAATCAAGAATAGAAAGCCCTCGAGACTAGCCCTAAGGCTAAGCCGAGCCCCCCGCGCGAGCCGAACAAGCGCAGACCCGAAAACGGAACGGGGAACGCCGCACCGGTCACGCGCGGATAATGATTAATGTGAGCCGTGTGGGTGTGTCAGTCGCCCGGCTCCCCCCGGTGATTTTGAACCGTACCAGTCGTAGTGTGTCCAGGCTACCTCCGATGTATAGGACCGTCATGACCACTCGGGTTTCTTGCGAAAGGGTCAGTTGAATCGTCCCTGTGAATGTCTTTTTACTAGAAGTCTTGGCTGTGAATCCACAAATGAATGCTTGGCGAGGTCGGCTCGTGGTGGTCTGCCTCGCCGCTCACGGGTCGGCCGCGCTGCAAACGACGAGCTGGAATACGCCTGTGCCAGACAGGTTCGTCGACCGGATTTCAATCTGCGCCGGCAACGTGCGTGTGGAGCAGCTCGACGATGTTGCGCGATCAATTCCACTGCCCTTCCAGGCGCAGACCCTTCCGCTGGAGGCGTGCAGCTCGTGGCCGATTTGGGTTGTGAACGGCAAAGGAAGCACTTCCCGTGTGCCTGTCTCCCGCATACCGACGCCTGCAGCCGACGTCGACTGGACCTCGGGCGCCAGTTTCGTCCCTCCATCATCCTTTGAACAGCTCTGGCTTCCTGCCGACCTGCCGGTGCCATGCGCTCGTATGGCGATTGGGCTGGTGCTGCGTAACGGCGAACCGCGCTACATCTTCCCGACGATCGATACGTACCTCGATGCGGCCGGCAAGCGGTGGCGCAATCGCGGCATCTTCTCGGTGCCACTCGCCAAGACATGGCTGCACTACGGCGAGTCGCCCGCCGATAATTTGCGCCTCTCGTCCTTTGTGATCGCGCCGACACTGGCTGAGGGCGAAGCGACGGCTGCGCCAACGGCGGCGGCGGCGTCCGAGGCTGCAGGAGGCACAGCCGCTTCGAAGGCGAGTGGGAGTACGTGGGAGCGTTTTGGCCAGTGGGAGCAGTGCATGGATCATCAACAGGTACTCGCGGCGCTCGACGAGGACCTCGCATGCAAGTGCTCACCACGGCGCCATGCCTTCCCCACAGGTGCTCGATGCACTTGACGAGGCCTTCGCGGCGCTCGACAACTTGCCCGAGGCGCTCCGGCGCACTTCGCTCGGGCAGGGCTTTTGCTTCCTGATCGCGCCGCTGCCCGACAAGGGCGCCATGCTGCCCGAGACGGCGCTGCGACCTGGCGGAAGGCTGCGGCTGCTCCTCAGCGATCTCGAGGACTGGGGCACAGATGGCAACGACGGCCGCGAACCGGCGTGGCAGTATGGCGACTGCGAGCTGAGCATGTACACGGTGCCACCTGGCCGTGATTCGCCTTACCTGCCCACGCCATATCGAGAGCTGTATGAGCACAAGTGGTGAGCTTGCATGCACTGGCCGGGATTCGCCTTACCTGCCCACGCCATATCGGGAGCTGTATGAGCACAAGTGGTGAGCTTGCATGCACTCGCGGCTCTGGGCTCGCTCACCTCAAGTGGCAATGCACTCGCTCAAGAATGCACTCGCACGATGCACTCGCGGCTTTGGGGTCACATACACACACTCCGAACGTTCAGTCTCCGCTGCCGTTTGAGCGCGGGCCAGTTGGGGATCACGGCGCTCGTGTGCTGGCTGCCGTGGCGTCTGGGGGAGCCGCTGTGAGCCATGGCCGGGAGCGAGCGAGTGCGTATCGACCCCCACATGTAGGCGTACGATCGTACTGCGCATGCGGAGTTGCGGACTACGTATTGACTACGTAGCACGCGACGACGCATCGACCTCGGGATTTCCTCCAAACGAGAACGAGAGCCGGACCGTCCGGAGGTTCAATTCCCCGTTTCCCCGCTGCGCCGCCGTGCCGCGCTGCCGCCCCCCGTTCACGACTCATACTATTATAATGCATTGATCTATTTTCACATCACAGTAATCACCCAGCCGCCAGCCCCCACCTATGATCAGAGTGGCATGAGCGGGCGAGGCACCCGCTTGGAGGTTCGCCCACGTGGAGGTACAAGTGCCCACCGCACGCCTCGCGCGCCGCCCACGGGCACTTCACAGACGTCGCACTATTCGAAGCCGCCTTGAGCGTACGCGTCCATCGACGAAGCACAGCCGCGCGCCGTCCTCGCGTGTGAAGCACAGGTGCATGCCGTGGGGCTCGGGCTCGGTGGGTTTCGTCAAGAGCACGCACCGCCCATGCATGCCGCGCCGTATGGTGAGCAGTTGCACGCCGGCCGCGGAGGCGGCCTCCGCCGTCGACGGGAACCAGTCCGCCTCCTTGGCATGCTTGGACGGCGACGCCCACGCAAAGAAAGGGCACCTCTCACGTGCCGACTCACAGGCGCACGACCAGAAGCGCCTGCCG
>PJAB01000872.1:0-19640 GCA_002887195.1 Chrysochromulina parva | reverse complement strand
AAGGGATACATGTATCCTTCAGAATACATGCAGGATACATGCAAGATACATCAAAATACATTAGGATACGTATCCGATAGGAAACCACCCCCAAAAAGGATAGGAAACCCCCCCGCACCCCCACCACCAATGGGAGCGCACACGCCTAAAAACACATGCTGCCTGCCGCACCACGTAGGAAGAGCAGGAGGAGAGGTGGCCCAAAAGTCGCGAAAGTTGGTGGTGAGGGCGGTAAAAGCGAGGGCGAGGGTGGCGAAGGCTAGGGCGGCAAAGGAGGGGGTGGCGAAGGCTAGGGTGGCGAAGGTGAAGGCGGAGACGGCGGAGACGGCAAAGGCGGAGACGGCGGTGACGGCAAACGGTGGCGAAGGTGAAGGCGGAGACGGCGGTGATGGCAAACGCGCGGGAGGCAAGGGTGCGGATGGTGAAGGTGTGGGCGGTGAGGGTGAGGGCGGTGAGGGCGAGGGTGGCCAGGGCGGCAAAGGCGGGGGCGGTGAAGGCGATGGCAGTGGGGGCGAGGGTGGAGGTGGCAAGGGCGGTGAAGGGCTGAAGGCGGGAGTGGCAAACGAGGCTAGGGCGGCAAAGGTGGTGAGGGAGGAGAAGGCGAGGGTGGCCGTCGGAATACGTCGCCTCCGTTTTTGTAGGCACTGTTAGTTGTAGAACAAGCGAGAGTTGCACCTCCTGTAGAGAGCTAACGAACCTGTGGTCACAAAAGTTGAGCAATTTGAGACAAAAGGCGGGGTGATGTTTGGCGGGGGGCGGGCAGACCTTTTCTACGCTGCGTACCCTTGACCGGAATAGACCTTTCGAGCTTGACTGGGCCCAACAGCCTCGTCTTTATCGAGGCGCCCACGTAGCCGTACTGCCAACCCGGGTCCTTCACGATGGCGACGAACGCCCTCAGGCCCTCGTCGATGATGGTATCGTTGGCGAGCAAGTCCTCGGTCAAGATCACTGCGTGCTTTAGCATCATCGGTTTCAGCGAGTGCACCTTGAAGTCGAGCACTGTCGGCGGGGTGTCTGCCACCGCCTGGAGGCGTCGTCGCGGCTTGCACCGGCCCGCCCAGACGAGGGCGAACGCGAGCGCCCTGAGCGCGACGAGCCCGCAGCGCCCGGGCGCGCCATTCCCTTCGATGATCTCGGAGATTATCTCGGTGAGTTACGGTGAAATGCCCGAAGCGCGAGGCCGAGGGGCAACCGAGGATCGGTCGCGGGTTCTACCCAATACCATGTATGTCCCTATAGCATAGTAAGATGCTAACGTGTACCTTTCACAGGACACAGTTCACAGTGCTTGAGCGCTCCAAACGAACAACCATACCCGGAAGACAGTTTAAAACACTTTCTTAGACGGTATTTTTGGCTTGCGGACTTCGCCAACATGGATTATCGACCGAGCTTCTCGTGCCTCCGCCGCCTCGTGAGAGCGGCATGGGCTCTCGAGGCCCATATGCAAGCGGGCCGCAAGCGTTGATTCGCCGTGCGTGGCGCTCGCTGGGCCTACTCGTTGCGCTTGGCGTGCTGCTTGCCTTGTCGCTCTGGCCGACATCGTCGGCATCACAGCAGCAAGACGTCGTCGCAATGGCGTCGATGTGTACCCATCCGCGCAGGCCACCGCGCATCGTCTCGCATCGTGGCGTTGATGAGGATCAGGCCGGCGGCGTGGCGCCATCGACCGCTGCGCGGCTGCAGGCTCTGCTCGGCGTGGGCATCACATCATTTGACGTCGATCTCTTCTGGGTGGCCGACGACGATGGAGGTGACGAACTCTTCGTCGGCCATCCACCGTCGCTGCGTACGCTGTGGGGACTCGCCGCCGACGTGCATGCCATGCCGCTGGCCACGCTCCGGCAGCGCTCGCTTCCCGATGGGCTGCTCCGCCTCGCCGACATGCTGCGCATCTTCGCGGATCATCGCAACAAGTTTGGGCAGGTATCCCTCGAGCTCAAGTTCCCCACACATCCCGAGTGGCATCGGCGCCTAGCACCACTCTATGCCCAGCTGGCTGCCGCTCGCCTCGCCACGCATGCCGCCGTCGTGGTCAACGACGCGGCGCAGGCGGCTGCACATCGCGCCGCCCAAACGGCCGCCGCGCTCCGCGTGCCCATCTTTGTAGTCGTGCGCGATAACGACGCGCCGATCGGACCGGACGGGCAGCCGCACGCCAACCTGAGTGCCCTTGCGGATGAGCCGCTGTACGATGGCTGGTCTGCGAGCTGGAAGGTGCTCGACACGGCTCTACGACGCGCGTCGCTCGCTCCTGCCCGCGGCCGTACCCATCGACTCGCGGTGTGGGTGTGCGACCACGAGCCCGAGCTCCGTCGCGTTTGGGATTTGGGCGCGGAGGACGTGATCTCCAACCGGCCTCTGTGGGCACGCTCATTACTAGAGCGGTGGCAGAAGGAGGAAGAGGCGCGTTGCAAGACGAATTCGCCGACCCCTATTCCGTATGCGCCCTAGGGTAATGTGACCGCATCATGACCGCAAAGCCGCAGCTCCCGTAAGGCAGCGCCGCGGCCGCACCGCGCACGGCGGGCCGAACACGAGTGAGCTGACCACCCGCCCTGCCGAAAGATGCAATACCAATAGTTGAAAGTGACTAGTAATAGCGGCTCTTTGGTGTGTCTTATAACGAAATAGAAGTTTCGATGTTTGAAGTCACGTGACGCCTGCAGCACCTAGAAGAGTCGCTCACACTCGCGCTATAACCTGTATGTGGGCTGTCGTGAGTGCATCGTATCGGCAAAATTGGGCTAGTGGGGCGATCCGATCCATTTGATTACGTTTTTCCCTCCCCCGCCAGGCCACGACGGGGTTCCGCAAGACTTGCACAGCAGCACATGCAGCAAGCACTTGGCGCTCATAGCACCTCCTCTCGCTCGCGTGAGATCTCGATCCGCACATTGTCCACGGAGAGTCCTATGGGCAGCGGTATGCCGAGGGCCGCACTCGGGGGTTGTCCGCAGAGATGGATCCGCAGGCTGCTTGCCGAGAGGCGTAGCCCATGCAGCGGCAACGCGTCGGCGTCGTTGGCGCCGGCCAGCGCAGATGGCACCGGCACTAGTGGCGCCCACAACGCTTTGATGCTCGGCGTCCACAGGATGGGGATGCCACCGCGCAGCGGTGCGTCAACAGAGGCACTGCGCGTCGCCGCCCATCCACTCACACGGATCGCTGAGGGTCGAGGGCCATCATCACGCGCCTCGAGCGCGGGCGGTGCATCCACACGCAGGTCGGAGCCGTCCTCTGCAAAATCGATCGCGCGCACCTCGGCCGGCACGGCCCACACACGCTGGCACACTTCCTCGGCTGCACGCGTGCTCACAAACAGGCGACTGCCCCACTGGCCAAGGGCGCCACGTTTCGAAACCACGGACCCCATTGTCACGTACTCGCGGTAGGGCCCGACGGGCGATACGTCGTACTCAAGGCACACCACTCCTCCGATCGTCCAGCCAAAGAGGCTCACGGCTGAGAGTCCGCCAGGCAACGTCGACGGCGCACGGACGAGTGCGGGTCTGAACCAGAGGCGGCCGTCAAAGCGCCACGGGTAGTCGCCGTCGACGCCGTTGAGCTCTGATGCAGCGGGCTTGGGTGTGGTAAAGAATGTGGGGAGCCGCAAGGCCGCGGCGAGCGCAGGCAATGCGAAGAGGACGAGATGCATTTTTTGTGGACTTTTCCCCGCCATTTCCGAGAATCCGAGCTAAGTGGGTGAAGAACTCCATCGGACTCTCGTTCCATTCACGCCGTGATGGTTCTTTGTTCACACGCGACGCACGCGCGACCGAAGTCGCCGCCGCGCGCTCACCATGCCCGAGAAGATGGAGGTGGAGCCGACGACGACGGCGACCACGCCGCCGCCGCCGCCCGCGCCACCGGTCTTGTCCCCGCAGGAGCAGCTCATCGCCGGTGCGCGCGCACTGCGCGCGTGGCCACGCGAGTGCGCTACGCACCCCGGCTCGCCCACATTTCTCTCAATTGCTGTGTGTCTGCCATCGCCCGTGCAGATCTGAGCGCCGCGTTCGCCGTGCTCGAGCGCTTCGTGAACGCGCGCGAGCCACGGCACATGGTGCAGGCGCTGCGCGTCTTGGGGCCCTTCCGTAAGAAGGGCAAGGAGAGCCCCGGGGTTGCTGTCGGTGCGTTGATGGCCGCGCTCTCGACGCACGTCGCGCCGTCGGCCGCGCTGCGCGCGCCCATGCTTGCTCTGCTCGGCATGCTGCCACAGCCGGCCGAACCCGTGCCCGCGCCAGCCGCCTCCGAGGACAAAGACGACGAGAAGAAGGCGAGCATCTCGAAGCTGCCCGAGAACGAGGTGCTCGTCGGGCTGCTCGTGCTCACGCTGCTCCTCGACCACAACCAGGTGATCGCAGCGGTGCCATTCTCGCTGCAGCTCATGGAACGCGTAGGTGCGCTCAAGCGCCGCACGCTCGACCCCATCGCCGAGCGCGTCTACTTTTACGCCTCGTGGGCCCACGAGGTTAACGGCACGCTCGTGGCCATCCGCTCGCCGCTGCTCGCCGCGCACCGCACCGCGTGCCTGCACCACAACTCCACGTGCCAGGCGACGCTGCTCAATCTGCTGCTGCGCAACTACCAGGTGCGGCTGCCGCCTCGCCCGCACCATCCACCCGGGCGCGCGTCCTCCGTGGGCGTGTCGCCCCCCTTGATTGGCCAACACCGGGTTCCCCCCTCATACCACGCCCACCGCGTCCGCTCCCCATGATTGGCCCAACACCCAGTTCCCCCCTCATACCACGCCCACCGCGTCCGCCCCTCACCTCATCGTCCCTTCGCCCCCTCGCCCCCTCGCTCCCTCGCCCCATCCGCCATCGCCGCAGCACTACAAGCTCTTCGACCAGGCAGAGAAGCTCCTCACCAAGACCACCTTCCCCGAGTCGGCGGGAGCCACCCAGCTTGCCCGCTACCTGTACTACACGGGGCGCATCAAGGCGCTTCAGCTCGAGTACACGGAGGCGCACCGCTGCCTGCTGCAGGCGCAGCGCAAGGCACCCACGACCAAGGGGCTCGGCTTCCGGCTGGCGGTGTACAAGCTCGGTGCGATCGTCCAGTTGTTGCTCGGCGAGATCCCCGAGCGCGCCGTCTTCCGCCACCCTCAGAGCCGCGCGCCGATGCGCCCGTACCTCGAGCTTGTGCAGGCGGTGCGGCTGGGCGACCTCGCCGCCTTCCGCATGGCGATGGAGAAGCACGCGGCGACCTTCACCGCGGACAGCAACTACACCCTCATCGTGCGCCTGCGTCAGAACGTGATCCGCGCCGGGCTGCGCAACATCTCGCTCGCGTACTCTCGCATCGCACTGAGTGACGTGGCTGCCAAGCTCGTCCTCGACCATCCCGAGGATATGGAGTCGATCGCGGCTAAGGCCATCCGCGACGGCGTCATCGAGGCGACCCTCGACCATGCGAACGCGGTGCTCATCTCCAAAGACCCGACCGACGTGTACTCGACGCTCGAGCCGCAGGCCGCGTTCCACAAGCGCATCACGTTCTGCCTCAACGTGCACAACGACGCGGTCAAAGCGATGAGCTACCCGCCCGACGCGCACAAGGATGGGCTTCTCGACGCCGACGCTATGAAGCAGCGCCAGCTCGAGGAGGCTGAGCTCGCCGAGGCCCTTGCCGAGGAGGACTATGAGTGAGTTCCGTTGATGAGTTCCGAGCCGAGAGGGCGGCGGGCGGCGGGCGGGCGTGGCATGTGCGGCGGGGTCGCTGAAAAGGGAGTCGATGGACGTGGGGAAGAGCAGGTGAGACGACCAGAGGCGGTGCGACTGGCAGGTGTGCACGCGCACTCTAGCTGAGGAGTACCGGATGACGCCCCATCGGCCGAACGCCGGCCGCGAAGGCCGCTCGGGACGAGGTCTTCTTCAGATGATCCGATCGCCGAGATGGGCTCCACTGTTTCCTGAATGCTACTGAACGCTTAAGTAGCAAGACTAGCTGTGGGCCGAGTGACCTGCGGGTAGATGCTTGAATTTTGACGAGACGGGTGAGCGCGGGGAAAGAAGTTTTTGTAATATTTGTATTACAATTCGCATCGACCGTTCGCACACGAGAACAGCACCACACGTCGTTCGTTTTTCGAGAGTGGACGACGTCATTGCACAGACGTCTATCGTCTTATTGAATCGAATCAATTCACAATTTTGAAGGCCGTGCCGGCGCCATGGCCGGCGCGGGCCGCCCTGGCGGTTTATCGTTTTTAAAGTCGTTTCCGGCGCTTTGACGCACGCGTTACGGCGTTAGCGATCGTACCTTCGACCATCGAGGATCAATCCTGCAGGATCGTGCGCGTTCGGAATGCGGGGTTTCGGGGTTTGCTTCCACAGCCTTCAAGGCTTCACGCTGGCACACCTGAACACTGGAACACCGCAGCAAGCTGCGTGCGCCACGGGCACGCCCCGCGGCGGTGCGATCACGTACGAATCACATCGATCGCGCACCTAGTCTGCTCACAATTCATCCCTGGGCTTGGCGGCGCCGTCGCTCGCCGCGTCGTGCGCGCGCGCCGCCGCACTGAGTGAGCGCTCAATCTCATTCGAGCGCTCGTCGTACGTGCTCCAGCGCTTGCCGACGATCCGGTGGGCCTGGTTGAGCTTTGGCTCCTTGGTTAATGGGTTGTTGCACAGGTCGACCGTCTTGGCGGCGGGCTTGGACGCGTTCCCACACCAAGTCTCGCACCAGAGCCACTCCTCGGGCAACGAGTGGATGGGTACGACGTGCTGCGCATAGTTGGGCAGATCCTGGTCCAGATTCGCGAGCGAGTTCGGGTCCTTGGAGAGAGAGTCGTAAAAGATGCGGTACTGGTCGCCATAGGCGCGCCGGCGGAACTTGTGCAGATCGACGACGAAGAGGGCCGAGATGTGGTAGGGGTGTCCCCGAAGATGGTCCTTCCAGTAGCCGTGCGCGAAGAAGCGGAAGCCCGTGGTGTCCGGGTTGGCATCGCGGTTGCAAAAGGGGGTCATCGCGACGGCGGTGCGCGGGGGCATCTTGAGATCCCACAGCTCGCCCACGTCGGCGTTGATCACCTGGTCGGCATCGATGTAGATGATGCGCTTGAGGTGCAGCGGGAACATGACGTCGAGGAAGAGGATCTTGTACCCCCAGATGATGCGCTGCTTGTTGGTCTGCTTGTGCAGCCACGTGGGCCACTGGTACTGCACAAGCTCGTAGTCGAAGCCGACCTCCTTGGCCATGTGGGGCAAGAAGCCCATGAAGGCGGGCGAGAGGAAGTTTTTGAGCAGCCAGAACTTGACCTTGCGCGTGGTGCGGTCGACGACGGACTGCATCATGATCTTCAGGAAGCGCTCGTACAAGTGGCCTGAGGCGAGCGAGAAGACGTTGACCACGTCGTCATCGGCCGCACTACCGGCGCTCCCAAATGCCCACTTCGAGAGCGAATCGAGCACACCGCTCTTGTCGCCGCTTCCGCCGCCGCCGCCGCCGCCGCCGCCACCTCCTGCGCCGCCGCCCTGCTTGTCCTCCGAGTCGAGGATGGAGACGCTCTCCATGCCCACCTTTTTGCTGACAAGAAGCGTCGCGTGTAGCCCGGTGAAGTCGGAGACGAGCAGCCGGATGGCGCGGCGAGGCTGCAGGCCGGCGACGTCGATGTGGCCGCGCCCGCCGAGCAGCGCCGTCGCGTGGCCCGCTGCGACGAGCTTGGCGTCTGAGTGGATGCTAAAGACCTCGGACGAGGGGCCGGGGGCGAGCGAGAGTAGCCACGCGCCCGGCATCGCCTTAAGCTGCCAATAGCCCAGGTTGGACATGACGAGCGTGTCCGTGCTGTGCGGCGCTGCGGGGGACGTGCCGAGGAGCAGTTGCAGACCATTGGGAGGTTCGTGCTTCCGAAAGTCCTGGCACGAGCCCGTGATGAGCACGGAGACGAGCTCGTAGCGCGCGTAGAGCGTGCGCCGCTCGCCCAGCTCGGCGAGACGCAGGTTGTCCATGTCGTACGCCGCCTCATTGACCTGCACCAGCCACGCCTCGGGTGCATCCAGGTGCAACGTGAGCACCTGCGGTGTCTTGAGCCGCGCGAAGCGCGCCATGTCTGCGGTGGGCGCGAGGGAGCGCCCGTCCGCGTCGAATTTGGGCGTGAGCGAGACCACGTACCGGTAAAAGTCCTCGAGGGGGAACTCGGTGATGGCGGTGTCTGGGTTGAGATGGAGTGTGACGGTGCATCCGAGCGCCACATGCAGCTCCATCATGAGCGGTGCGAGGCGCTGCGCCGCCTTGGAGAGCGGGTCGAGGATGGCCACCAGCTCCATCGCCGCGCCGACGCCCTCGCCCGGGATACGCACGCACGCCGCGCCGCACGGCAGGTCGTCTGGCTGTAGCTGCACCTTGCGGTCCTTGCCGGCATCGCGCGCGAGTGCACGCTTGGCGACGCTCGTCAGCTGCACGACTGCATGCATGAGTACGTCCGAGCGCCAGCGCGCGGCGCCGCCCTCGACGCTCGCATCCTTGTCATGGCTGACTGTCAGCTGGCTGATCAGGTGCGCGGCGCCCTCGGCGCGCTGACGAAGCTCGTACTCTTCGAGCAAGGCCACGTCGACTGCATCTAGCGGCGCGCCGTCCGTGAGCAAGACGAGGCGCCCATTGGTGATCAGCGCGCCCGCGCCCTTGCCTAATCCGAGCGTCGCCGCGTATGCCGCATGCGCGCCCAGGTCGACGGCGGGGCCGCCGCGAGCCTTAGCGGGCAGCACAGCCGACGCGAGCGCGCTGCTGATGGACGAGGCGCCCGGCGCGAGGCTCGCCGCGTGCAAGAGCGCCACGAGCGCCTTGAGCGGCGCGTATGTGCTCCCGTCGAAGGCACGGACGAGCGCGGTCCACGCGGCGGCCGCTGCGGGAGCACATGCCTCATGCGAAGCGGCCGTTGGGTTGTGGAGCAGCCCGAGGCGCGAACGACCGTTTGGCGACGCCTCGAGCGCGCTCAGGGTGCCCGCGAGCACGCTCAGATGGGCCGGCTGGCAAAGGTCGATGACGAGGAGGTGGCTCACAGAGTGCAGCAGGGCGGGATCGATGGCACCGGCGTCCGCGTCGGCGCCGGCTCCGCCTTCCTCCTCACCCGCTCCAAACATTTGCTCGTCGCCAAACTCATCGTCAGCCGCCGCCATGCTATCAGTCTCCGCGACCGCGGCCCCGTCCTTGGGCGCCGCCTCCGCGACCGCGGCCTCGTCCTTGGGCGCCGCGATCGACGCCAGCCATGCAACCGACGCGAGCGCTGCCGCGGGCGTGAGCGGCGCGACTTCGATATCATCGATCGGTAGCAGGAGCGCCTTCGAGTAGCGAGGGAAGGCAAGGCCCGCCTTGATGATGGCGGCGGCCTTGTCGGTCGTCTCGTCGGTCAGCACCCGCTTACTGATCAGGCTGCTCACGAACCTGTGCTCCGCATTGAGCGCCATCATCACCTCCTGCTCGTAGTTCTGCGTCACGGGCGTCAGCACTCCATTGGTCAGGATGGCGGGCGCGGCCCCGAGGCCCTTGTCGCGCAGGAAGCGCGACCCCCCCGCAGCGAGCTCGTCAAAGTCGGTGATCGTGCCCTGTACGATGCCTTGGTAGACCGTGAGCCGGTCGAGCTGCTCGCCGAGCTTGCGGGGGTACGCCTGCTCAAACGCCTTGGCGAGGTGGTGCTCCTCGAGCTCATCATAGCCGCCGCCGCCGAAGAAGCCCATCATCATCTGCATGCGGTTCTCATTGACCGCGCTGAGGAACTTGAGCGAGGCCTGGGTGCCCGCCTTCTTCTTGAGGAACAGGAAGAGCTTTGTGAGGAGCAACCCGAGTCGCTGCGCCTCGTCGCTCGGCGCATCGGGCGACGCGCCGCCCTCGGCCGCCGCCACCGCCCCGCCGCCCTCGGGTGACTCGCCGCCCTCGGCCGCCGCCAGCGCACCGCCGGCATTCCCTTCGCCGCCCGTCCCACCGCCGCTGCCGCCCTTAGCGTCGGCCCCGCCCGCGCTGGCCGCAGCGGCCTCGAGCGCCGTAGCGATCGGATCGGCTGCCCACTCGGCGGTCTCGTACGTGCTCGCGAGCGCGCGCAGCCGCGTGCGCGGCGCGCCGTCGGTGGCCGCGGGCAAGAACGCATCGCTCTTGGGGTCGGTGCCCACGACGGCGCCGCGCGCGGAGGCGGCCGGCGCGAGCACGAGTCCGAAGCGGATGGGCGCGCCGTTGGCGTAGAGGCCGAGCATATAGGCGAGCACTGCCAAGCCAAGCTCGCTCGATGGGTCTACGACGAAGATCATCGTGAGGACGTTCTGCCTGCAGAAGGCCATTTGACCCCACATGTTGACGCGCGTCATCGCGCGCAGCTGCGGATCGAACTGCTGGTACTTCTTGTCCTTGACCACATCGTTGATGAAGAGCACGGCCTCGTGCGACGGGTTGATGCGCAGGCTCGCCTGCGGCGGTGGCAGCGAGACGAGGCGTGAGATGGTCGCCGCGGGCAGCTCGAGCGACGAGAGAGCGTCGATCGTGTGCAGCTCGGACTGGATTGTGTTCATCAGGCCGTAAAAGTCATTGTCCGTGATCGGGAGCGCGAGGCCGTTGAGAAAGGCGCCATTGTAGCCGGGGCCGAAGTAGGTCTGCTGGCTGGCCCGCACCCCAGCAGACAGCTCCTGCGACACCTTGAGCTTCGACAGCTTGCCAGACGCGAAAGGGAAGTTTTGGCACACGTCACGCAGCGCCTTGAGCGGATCGGACGCGGCGAGGACGCGCGTGGCGGCTTGCAGCCCGAGGTCCTGCATCGCCCAAGCCTTGAGCTTCGTCGACGCCTCGGTCTCCTGCGCGAGCAATGTGCCCTGGAGCGCTTGCAGCTGCTCCGCCAGCTCGGGACGACGCGACGCGAGCGTGCCGAAGAAGAAGCCTCCCACGTCCGCCTCGTCCTCCGCCTCGCCCTCGGCCGCCTCGCCATCGTCGCCTTCGATGCCGCCCAGGTCCTGCACGGCCTTGTCGTCCAGCACCTTGTACTCCATATTCTTGATCGCGAGCTGCACGCCGTAGCCCTGAAGCGACTGCGAGCGAGCGCCCGGCGCGGCGCGCATCTGAGGCCGGTAGACGTAGACGATGGCGCCTTCGCGCGCGCGCTGCGTGAGCGTCGCGTGAGCGGCGCGAAACGCGGCCGAGCCGAGTGGCGCGTAGAGCACGACCATGGGCGCCGTGCCGCCGCCGACGCTTCCGAACACGTGGTCCACGGCGAGCGGCGTCACCTCGGCCGTCTCGCGCTCCTCGAGCGACTCGGGCACGGAGCAGCCACCGGCGAGCACCGCGTCGATCAAAGCGGGTGCGGGCTCCGAGGCGCTCAGCGCCTGCACGCGGCCGCACGCGCGCACCCATCCGTCCGCGGAGTCCATGCCGTGTTCCTGCTCTTCACGCGTCTGCAGCTGGCGGAACATTTCGACACGCGCGGAGAAGATGTGCGCTGCCAGGTAGCCGCGCAGCAGCTTAAGACCGAGCGGCGAGAGTAGCTTGGCGGCCGCGAGCTCCACGGCCGCGAGATGCGCCTCGTCCGAGCCACCCTCTGGCGGCACATACGTCTCCGCGAACGTCCAGAACAGCTGGCTGCCCTCCACGGCAAGGAACTCTGCGGCCTCGGCGGCGATCGGCGTCTCGGGCCATCGTGCGGTCAGCGAGATGTCGATGTTCTTGGGCGTCAGGGTGTCCTCGGCCGCAGCGAGACCGAGCAGCGTCACGATGAGCGCCGACACCGCCATTGCCAGCGCCACGTGTCAGTCTTCCAAGTGCGCGCTGCGGACACGTGGCGTGGTGAATGTGTCGAGGGAGCAAGCAAGCATGCCCCCTTTCCTACTCCGTTGGCTACAGGGGTATTCGGTTTCGCTTGTTTAGGTACTTGTGTTGTTTCGACTCATGAGCTTGAATGTCTGATAGAATGCTGGGATTGCGACTTTCAAACATTTCCGAAAAAGAGAGAAGTGCGACCTCAATCCTCATACATTAATCCGATACAACGACAGGCAGCTCCACACACAGTCCACACATCACGTCGCATGAGCACGTCGGCACCACACCGCTCTTTCGCCCCCCCCAGACACGCCTCACCGCACACTCGACTCGGGAGTCCGTCCCTCTCCAACTCCATTACTATAATACTATCGGGTAGCTTGTTCAGATAAAACTCACGCATTCACCATATATCCATTACAACCAACGCGTCGTCGTCTGCCTCGTCTCGTGACTCGTCGAGGCCGCACTGTGGCGCGCACCACACGCGCGTAACACGCGCGTGCGAGAGCAGCAGCAGGCGCCCCTCGTGCTCTTCAAAGATGGCCTGCCCGCCGCCGTCAGCGCTGCTCTGCTGGTGCTCCCCAGCTGTGGTCCCTGCTCTGGTCATCGAGGGCGATTTGTTTTGCACCCATCTACTTGACGTGTTTCTTCAGAAAACACGATATCTCGCGTTCCCTGCTCGTTTCTTTGTGAATGCTCCCTTTGTGCATCGCGGATGTTGCCCCAATGCCAACCGTCTCACGATACCCCCGGCTGCAGTTGATCGACGCAACCTCCTTGCGCAGTATCTGCTGCACGCTCTCGAGTCTCGTTCCTTTCCCTCCGAGCTCGAGCCCACGCGCCTGCGTCCACATAAAATTCCACTAGTGCAGATCCCTGTAATTCTGTATTGCACCCTCCCGCTCAAATAGCTCCAGCACAACAAACCGCCCTGGCTTCACCGTAGCGACCATCTCGGAGAGGCAGCGCAAGGGGTCTTGTGAGTGGTCGATTGCTTTCCTGGATGCAACCATGTCAAACGAGTTGTGCGCAAAGAGAGAGGTGAGAGCCTCTGCGCGCAGCGCAAGCGGCCGTGCAGGCACCGCGCGTGAAGGACCGCCGTTCGCGGTTGGCTGCAGGCCAGGAGGGTGTTGCTCGTCGAGAATGCGCCGATATAGGTGCCCCAGCGGGTCGACCGGGATTGATTCGAAGAACAAATCAGGACGAGAGAGGCGCCAACCCATCCATGAGATCGGCCCTGAACCGACGTCAAGCACGCGGAAGATCTTTTGGCCCGTGTCCGCCGTGGAGAGTAGCTCTGGCTCGAAGAGAAAGGGCTTCATATGATCCAGCCGAGCATTCAAATCGGCGCTGTAGTCGTACACCTTTTTCTTGAAGCTAGTTTTCACTTTGTGGTCGTGTTGTTATTCCTAGCTCTGAACACCCAACCGCTTGCAGTCATCAGCCGCCAGTAAGCTGCCTCCGACTCAAGACTGAGCGACCACTCCTTGATTGGCACTGTGAGTGCCGGCAGCATGGCGCGTGCTGATTGTGGTTGACTGGTTGTGAGAGGCACACGAAGAAGCGGCGGTGGGCAAGGCGAGCGAGTTCTCAGAAGTTCTGAGACCGAGACACCAAAAAACTAAGAAAAATGCATGCACGCGTGCAGCTTTCTACATGTAACACGGGGATCGTGTCCAATTTTTCATTAGAACACCTTCCGAGCTTCCGTTCACACTTTGCAGCGCAAGCGTTCTCAACCGTCCGCGTCGAGGTCGAGCACGGACAGGTGAACGCTCAGCGACATCCCTCCCAACTCTGTCGCGGCACAGCCAATACCACAGAGCGACTTCATCTTTCGCAGCGGCGATCGGCTCTCTCCGTAGCGCGACGCGATGGATTGGGCCAACGGCGTCTATCGCGGCGAGCCTCGCGTGGAGGAATTGCACGCCAAAGTCGTCCGCCTCAGGCAAGAGGTGGCCGCTGCAGAGCCAGTCGACACGACGGCAAAGATGCGAGTCGCAGCGGCCACGGATACCCTGAGCCGCGCGGAGACCAAGGCGGCAGAGGCTGAAAATGCCGTGAGTGAATACATCAAATCCCAGGCCAGCGCCTTCAAAGAGGACGCGCGGATGGCGACCAAAGTTGATGCCGCCACCGCAGAAGTCGACCAGGCGCGACACCGGTTGCAGGAGCTCAACGAGCAGCCGACTGCGCAGAATGCCTGGGACGGTAGCGCCAACGCGAAGGCGCTCGGCGCGCTCACGGACCGCGATCTGAACGAGGTGCGCAAGTTTGGGAAGCCCCCTCATGTTGTGCGCCGCGCCCTCGAGCTCGTGCAGGCCATGCTGGCGGTGGCCGACGGTACCGAGAGCCTGCCGCCGTCGGGCACGGGCGACGTGCAGTGGGCAGAGCTGCAGCGAATGCTCGCGCGCGACGATTTCATACGGCAGATGCTCACGCTCAAGCCGGCGGCCCTCTCCGCGCGCCCGCACCTGCTCACCGAGATCGGCGAGCGCTGGCCTTCGCTGCAGGAGGCTGTGGGTACCAAAGCTGTGCCGCACGACAGAGGAGGCTGGCGCGCCATCGCAAAGGCCGCGAGCTCCACACGCGGCGGCGGCGGCGACGGTGGTGGCGGCGGCATGCGTGCAGCTGCTCCGGCGGCGGCGGCGGCCAAGGAGAATACTGGCATGAGCGACGCGCAGCAGGTGGCTGCACCACCGTCGAGTGCCAAGAGCAGTGGCGGCGCACGCGGCGCTTCGACGGCCGGTCGCACGGGCCGCTTTGCGGCGGCAGTAGCGGCGGCAGCGGCGGAGTCAGACGCGGCGGCGGTCTCGAGAGGCGAGAAGCAACCAGCGGCCTTGGGCCTCTCGAGCCTCACGATCGAAGCTGTGGAGTACGCGTCGCGGCCGTGTGGGGCCATCTTCCGGCACTGCGCCAACGTGGCCGCCGCGGCGCTGGCTCTAGCGCTTGAAAGGGCGCGTGCCCAAGCGGTGCTTGAGGCTGCGATCCAGCGGCTCGCGGGCGTGTCGGGTGAGCGGGCGGCGACGCAAGCGTACTTGCAGTCTTGTGTGGAGGAAAAGCACCGACGCGAAGAAGTCGTCACCGCCGCGCAGGCTGCAGTCGCTGCGGCGAATGACGCGCGGCTGGACGCCAAGGTGGCGGCCTCGATGGCCGCGACGGCGCTCGATGGGTTGCGGAAGTCTCTCGAGGAGGCGGAGCGGTTGCTTTCGAGTGCCATCGAGGCCGTCGAGCGCCGTCGCGAGCGAGACGCTAAGTGGCGCGAAGGGCAAGCCGAGCGCGACGAGGCCGCGCGCCGGGCGGCCCAGGCGGAGATCGAGCGCGATCTGGCCTCGCGAACTGCACGCCCGCCCGCCGCGTGGCTGCACGAGCATCATATCAAGGAAGATCTGAGCGCCGTGGCGATCGAGTTTGCGACGGTCTCGGCGTCACTGCCGGCCGATGCATCCAATAGCCTCGCCAAGATTGCCAGCGAGCTGCGCTCCTCGGTCACGCTGCGCCTCCACATTGCGGGGCACGTGCAGCCCGATGAGGACGCGCGACTCGCCTCGCAGCGTGCCATGAACGTCGGCGGCTTGCTCATCGCACTCGGCGTACTCCCACTCCAGCTTCGCGCCAAGGGATACGGCGCCAGGGCCCCGATCGGGCCGGGAGAGAAGAGACGCCTTGGACTCAAGTCGCTCCGCCGCGTCACGCTGCATGCCCTGGCCGAGGTGCGCACGCGCACGCCGTGCGAGTTCGGGCCGGGGGAGCTGGCGCCGCTGGAGAGCGAGGCGGTGCGGGAGATGGTGCGTGCGGTCGCGGCGTTGATGCAGCTCGATGAGCACAAGGAGGTTCGCCTGAGCGTTGAGGGTCACAGCGACGACCATGGAAGCGCAGCAGAGAATGTGAGGATCTCCCTCGCCCGCGCAAACGCCGTGTGCCGCCAGCTCGAAGCCTTAGGCGTCGACCAGGCGCGGCTCGTGCCCCATGGCTTCGGCGCCGCCTTCCCGATCGACGACAATGGCACCGAGGACGGCCGACAGCACAACCGGCGCGTCGAATTCCTGGTCATCCCGACATGCTTCGCCGCCGCGGTGCGGAGTGACGCGACGGCCGCGTCGACCGGGGGCAGGGGCATGGGAGAAGGACTTTCTAGCCATTTGAGCAACCGTCCTGGCGTGGCTAAGGTGCTTCGATTGTTTTGAGACGCCCGCGCGTGTGGGCGGGACATCAAGAACGTAGCCCTTCCACCGCCTCAAAGCTCAATCGCCCCCTTTTTTGTCTTTTCTACGTTATACTCGTTTTCCCCCGCCTACCGGCGCGCGGCAGCCGCGGACGAGCCGGGCCACCGGCCGCCGACCACGCGGCGCCGGGGGCGCGCGCCGCCGCGCGGGGCCGCGCCGGCGGCGGCACCCCGGCCGCGCCCGCGCGGGCACGCCGGGGAACCACAGTAACGTAATAATACCGTATTGTGTGGATTGGTGAACGCTATCACGTGTCCAGCGACCCGTTAAGAATCGCACCCGCGCGACCCGGACCCGCGCAACGCCCCTCCCCAATGCAGTAACCCGTACATGTACCTGGTACAGACGTATACAATCTACAGAGACCGTTACCTCCGTCAGGTATTACGCCACGCACTCACGGCCGGCCCGCCTGATCGGCCTCGAGGGCGATCTTGACCTTCTGACGCTGCCCCATCTTGAGGCCGAGCCGGGTGAGCTGCTCCATCAGCCCTTGCGCGTCTGACCGGTGCAGCGCAGCCAGATGGGTCACGTCATCCAGCCCGGCCGCCTCGAAAGCGTCCGCGAACGTGCCGAGCCCGAGCCCCTCGAGAAGCTGCTGCATCGTCGCGCGCCTAGCAGCCGACGGCAAGGTGGTGGCCGGCTGGGCGGCTGCCGGGTTGGAGGCGTGCGCCACGGCGGCGGCTGCAGTCTTAGCGGCAGTGGCCACGTCGGCCGCATGCTTGGCGGCGGCCGCCGCGTCGCGCACGCGCGCATCATGCGTGTCGACTGCGTCGACACTGGCCCAACGGTCGTCAGACTTGGGTGAGAGACCAGCTGTGGACCCCACGCCCGTCACGACGCCCGTGCTGCCCGCGCCCGACGCGCCGTCGCCGGGCTGAGGGCCGGAGGGGTCCCAAGGCGCCCGACCGAAGCCGGACGCACCCATGCCCATGTCCATGGACGGCGCCGACGGCCGCCAATCCCCAGGCGAGGAGGCAACGGCAACAGTCTCCGACGAGTCGTCGGGCAATGGCGTGTAGCGCGACGGGACATCACGGTAGTAGCCTACCCCACGAGTGCCCCTCTTGAAAACATAGCCCGCTCTAGCGCCCTCAAAGGCGTCCGCCGCCACAAATGGGAGAGCATGCGCGGGTGGGGTCGTCCCGGCGGCGCCCGCAGGCACTGTAAGTGCCGTCATTGCCGCCGCCGCCGGCGATGCCTCGGGCGACGTCTCGCTCGGCTCCTCGAGCAGCACGGACGGTAGGTTAAGCGGAACCGCATCAAGGTCGTCTTCCTGCGCAAAAAAGTCGTCGGCCTCGCCAAAGCCCTCGTAGTCAAGCGTCGGCTCCTCCTCCCACTCCTCCGCTTCCGAGCCCGCCGTGCCCGCCGATGCCGCCGCTCCCGCTGCGCCCTTGGTGCCGCCGCCGCTGATCCGCGCCGTTTCGGGCGACGGCGGTGCCTCGGCAGCGTCGGCGGCACCGGGCGCACCGGTGGCGGCATCGAAGGCCTTCTCGGCCTCGAGATCGGCGCCGTCTTTTTGCGCGGCCAGCTCTTCGCCCGTCTTTTCGAGGAGATTGGCCTTGAGGAGCTTCATGACAGAGTCCGCCTTCTCCAGCCGCTCCGTCTGCAACCTCAGTCGCATGAACTTCTGCTCGTCGAGCCGATCCAGCTTCTTTTGGCGCTGCTCGGCCACAAACTTGGACGTGAGGAAGTCGTTCACCTCCTGCCGGCGCCCGCCGTCGCGCTTCACGTTGATCAGCCCCACCTCCACCACGAGCACCGTGCCCGGTGGAGCCTTGCGGCACGCGACAAACGGCATCATCGCTCGCTGCGTCGCTCCGACCGAGAAGACAAACGTGGCCTCCTCGCACATGGCCATGGAAGCGATGGCCTCGTCCCACTCTTTGAACACGAACGGGCCGCCGTCGCCCATCTGGTTGAGCATCGACTGCGCACCGTTCGTGTAAAACTGCTTCCAGTTGGCCCAGCGCGCGCGGCAGTTGGTCTCGACTATACACCCATTCTCAATGGGCGGTCGGCGCCAACGGCGCGGCCGCAGCTTGCACCAGCCGGCGCCCTCGCCGCGCTTGGCCTCGAGGTTGTTTGCCGCGCGGATCGCGAAGCAGATGTGCTTGTGCCACTGCCAGTGCGCCTTTTGGTGCATCCGACAGCAGTAGGCCACGGCCATGCATCCCATGCACCGTCGCAGCGGGTGGATGCCGCCGCCAATGTCGCAGTGCGCGCACTGCGTGATCGCGGGCGGCTCGAAGCGATGCGTGAGCGCACGGCCCGCGAGGTACGAAGTCATCGCGGTTGAGTACCGATCGCGTCGCTCCTCCTCCTGCACCTTTTTCTTGTCCCACACCTTCCACGCATTCTTCTCCCATTCCATTGCACCTTTGACGTACACGTCGGGCCGCGGTGGGAGCTCCGTCTTCTTGACGAGTGCGGTTTTCTTCGCCTCGGTGCACCGCACCTCCTCCTCATACCTTGCGCGATCGTACGTTAGCAGCATCATCTCATTGCCCCACCAATCTTTGCTGCCCGTGCGCGCTGCGGCGGGTTTGCAAGCGCGGGCCTCGAGCTTGGCGGCGCGCACGGACGGATACGCAACAATGTCGGCGTCGACTACCCATAGCAGCCGCGATTGGCGCTCCGAGAAGGCGTCGAAGGTCTCCGGAGACCTCATGACGAGGGCCATGGTCGAGGCCTCAGCTCAGGGCTCACTAGTATGTTTCCTGTGGACGGTCGTGAGCACGTGATCCGCGTACTTGGACACAAAGCGCGAACACGTTCTCTCTAAAAAGTTCAAGTTTGCAAGTTTCGAGGGACCTCCCAAACCCTCCATGCACGTGCACGTGAGCACGGAGCGACGTGATTTCAAGTGGTGGGGAGAACAAGTCCGGGACGAATGAAGGTGTGTGCTTGTGTGCGCGACGCACAATGTTTGAGAACTTGAGTGTCGCCCATCCTGTATGCCTCCTATCATGGCATCCTGCCAAAAACTCGATACCCAAGACACCGTTCATTCACATTCAAAGGTGTAGAGCTTCGCATACACTGCGTGGTCACCCGACACACGCGACAACCGGTGCTACCGCTACCGGTACACTGCGATACAGTACGGGACTGTTACTGCTTACTGGTGTGCCCGCTCAGAATCACACACCTTGCATGACCCCTGACGAGACACGGAGTCAGCGCTCGATTGCGTGCAGGTCCAGTTTCGTCGTTTTTTGCGCGTTCTCAAGTGGTGAAGGTACCGGTAGTTTGGTCTGTGCGTGTGAACGTTAACACGACAGACGCGACAGCCGGTGCTACGGCACTGTTACTGCCCGCTCAGAATACACACACCTTACATGACCCCGACCCCAAACGA
The DNA here is from genome assembly GCA_002887195.1 of Chrysochromulina parva. Classification (NCBI taxonomy): domain Eukaryota; phylum Haptophyta; order Prymnesiales; family Chrysochromulinaceae; genus Chrysochromulina; species Chrysochromulina parva. The sequence goes on along the minus strand of PJAB01000872.1, from coordinate 308 downwards.
GACACGGAGCATGCGCGCGCTGGCGGCGTTGAGGATGGTCTGGGCGTCGGCGGTTTGGATGGCGGTGGAGATGTTGGCGACGTGGTGTGTGAGGAAGGTGCGGGGGGACGCGCGGCCCGTGTTGGTGTGTTGTGAGGGTGGTTTCCGTTATCTTTGCCGACTCGAACCTATCTATATACGAGTACCGGGTATGGGCGGCGCAGCCACGAAGGTGGCGCCAAATCCTGACGGTGGTGTCGAGGTGCGCACGCCCGACACGCTCCAGTGGCAAGACCCGACGAGGATCTTCAAGGAGGTTGACGTTGACA
>PJAB01000871.1:0-19642 GCA_002887195.1 Chrysochromulina parva | reverse complement strand
TGTCATCATCGGAACTCACCCTCGCTTCGAAAGCTTGACGATCCGCCATCAGATGCAATCAGATGCAATCAGATGTCATCATCGGAACTCACCCTCGCTTCGAAAGCTTGACGATCCGCCGCTTCTGCACGCGCACGCGAGGCCTCATACTGCCGGTTGGCTTCCTCTTCAGCCTCTCGCATCATCTGCTGCATCTGCTTCTCCTCGCGCTCCAGCATCGCTTGGTAGAGCTGCGGCGCATTCCGAGCGAGGGCCCTCGTACGTCATCAGAGGTCCTCAGAGGTCCTCAGAGGTCTTCAGAGGTCCTCAGAGGTCCTCAGAGGTCCTCAGAGGCCTTCAGAGGTCATCAGAGGTCTTCAGAGGTCCTCAGAGGTCCTCAGAGGTCCTCAGAGGCCTTCAGAGGTCATCAGAGGTCCTCAGAGGTCCTCAGAGGTCCTCAGAGGTCTTCAGAGGTCCTCAGAGGTCCTCAGAGGTCCTCAGAGGTCCTCAGAGGCCTTCAGAGGTCATCAGAGGTCTTCAGAGGTCCTCAGAGGTCCTCAGAGGTCCTCAGAGGCCTTCAGAGGTCATCAGAGGTCATCAGAGGTCCTCAGAGGTCCTCAGAGGTCTTCAGAGGTCCTCAGAGGTCCTCAGAGGTCCTCAGAGGTCCTCAGAGGCCTTCAGAGGTCATCAGAGGTCATCAGAGGTCATCAGAGGTCATCAGAGGTCATCAGAGGTCATCAGAGGTCATTAGAGGCCATCAGAGGTCATCAGAGGTCATTAGAGGTCATCAGAGGTCATTAGAGGTCATCAGAGGTCATCAGAGGTCATCAGTTGCGTACCTGCGGCGCACTCCGCGCGAGGGCCCGCGCACGGGCGGCCTCGCGCTCGACACGGACACTCGCAAGCCCCTCAGCCCCACCTGATGAAGGGGGCCATCAGCACGTCCTCAGAGATGCAATCAGCATGCACTCAGAGAGCACGCTCGAGAGCGCATCGAACCCACCGCTCAGCATGCATGCAATCAGCATGCAATCAGCATGCAATCAGCATGCAGCACGCTCGAGAGCGCATCGAACCCACCGCTCAGCGCCTCATGCAGCGCCATGAGGGCTTGGAACCCCACGACCCAGCTGATGAATGCTTCGTCGCTCTCGCATCTGATGAAGGGTGCAATCAGAATGTGCTCAAAGATTCAATCAGCATGCAATCAGTATGCAATCAGCATGCAATCAGCATGCAATCAGCATGCAAAGCCCTCGTCGCTCTCTCACTGGATGTCGAGCGAGTCACGGTCGGCATCCTTCTCGTTGCTCACGAAGAGCAGCGAGAGGCACAAGTTCTCCTTGGCCTCCTTGTATGACGAGTAGTCGCCCTCCACCGTGCCGCCACCCGCGTCCGCGGACGAAATCGGCTTCTCGCCGCGGTTGCGTCGAATGACATTGCTCTCAGGGCCCTGAAGCACGACGAGCAGTTGATGAGAGACGCACTCAGACGCCATCACGACGAGCAGTTGATGAGAGACGCAATCAGACGCCATCACGACGAGCAGTTGATGAGAGACGCACTCAGACGCCATCAGACGCCATCAGACGCCATCAGACGCCATCAGACGCCATCAGACGCCATCAGACGCCATCAGATGCCATCAGGGCAAGCACGCACCTGCAGCACCTCCACCAAAGTACTCAGGTCGACTCGGCGCGCCGTGTCGGCGCTCTTCGCGAACCCACCGCCCATCATCTTGCCGAAACCCATCGCCATGTCCTTGCCGAGACCCTGCAGGCCCTTCTTCTCCCAGGATAACGTCTGGAGGTCCTCGGACAGGCGGAAGAGCACCTGCATGCAATGAGGGAGGCAATCAGCATGCAATGAGGATAACGTCTGGAGGTCCTCGGACAGGCGGAAGAGCACCTGCATGCAATGGGGGAGGCAATCAGCATGCAATGAGGGAGGCAATCAGCATGCAATGGGGCAGGCAATCAGCATGCACTATGTCGCACCGAGTGAGGCTTGCCCTGCCTGCCAAACTTGAGAGCCTGACACCCCTTTTGGAGCATTCGGATGGCCTCCTGTGGGGAAGAGGACGCGCCGTGGTGAGCACATGCATGCAGTCGCAAAGGGCTTGGGAAGGTAGGTCGGTACCTGCGCCGCCGGCGCCATCTGCTCGACACACGTGATCGTATGTGCCTCCTCCGACCGACTGACGACCATCTCTGACCCAAATTTGGTAGGTGCGATGAGATCGGCCCGACCTTCCAAATTTGGATCGAGCCCGCCAGTGCCGCTGCTGCTACTCGCGGGACGGTCTAACGAGACTCGCCGCGGGACCGACGGTGACGAAACTCGCCGCGGGACCGACGGTGACGTAGCCGGCGGGTCTAACGAAACTCGCCGCGGGACCGACGGTGACGTAGCCGGCGGCGGCGCTATGCCTGCGAAGAGCCCTGCGAATGGATCGTCACTGTCCACCGCGCCGCCGCCGCCGCCGCCGCCGCCGCCACTGGACGACGCCAATGGAGGCGCTCGAGCGGGCGCCGTCGTGGGCAAAGGCGCCGTGGCGGGCGTCGCGATGGGCTTCGTTTCGCGTGCAAAGAGATCCGAAAGGAGGGGCGCCGTCGGCATGGCGGAAGTGCCGCCGCCCATGCCGCCCCCCATGACGCCCATAGGCGCACCCATGCCGCCCATCTCAGCGCGCGCCATACCACCCCAACCCCCACCGAAGCCCCCGCCCATGCCCCCACCCACGCCCCCACCCATGTCCCCACCCATGCCGCCGCCCATGCCGCCGGGTATGCCGATGCCCATGCCGCCCATCACGGCGCCCGCGCCGCCGCCCATCACGGCGCCGGAGCTTCCGCCCATCACAGCGCCGGCGCTGCCGCCCATCACGGCGCCCGCGCTGCCGCCCGCGCTGCCGCCCGCGCTGCCGCCCGGCTGCCCTTGTTGCACGCAGTGCAGATTCTCGAGCTTGATGCGCAAGACTTCCCCGTCGGCGAGGCGGACGATGTACCGATCCGAAGCACAGTCATACTCTTCGACGGTGCCTGACTTGCCGTTGTGATGTGCCGCGCCGCGAAGGCTGTGGACGCTGACGGGCGTGCCACGTGGCAGCATGGGCGCCGTCGTGGGCATAGGCGCCGTGACGGGCGTGCCACGTGGCAGCACGCTCGGTTGCTGGGCCCCGCCAATGCCGCCCATAGAAGCACCCATGCCGCCCATCTCAGCGCCTGCCATACCACTCCAGCCCCCTCCGAAGCCCCCACCCATGCCCCCACCCATGCCCCCACCCATGCCACCACCCATGCCGCCACCAGTGCCACCGCCCATGCCGCCGCCCATGCCGCTGGGCATGCCGCCGCCCATGCCCCCACCCATGCCGCCGCCCATGCCGCCGCCCAGCAAATCTCCGAACATATCTCCGAACATATCTCCGAGCGGAGCCGCCGCAGCCGGAGGCGCTGTCCCGAGCACCGGAGTCGCGGTCGGGGCGTCGTACTGAGCGCCCAAGCCGCGGAGAAGGTCTGGCGGTGCGACCGGCGCTGCGGCGGGCATGGCGGGTGTGACGGCGGGTGTAGGCGCCGGATCGGGCAGCGCCCCAGGTGGCAGCTGCGCCCGCAACGCCTCAAAAGCGCCTGCGGCCTCGGCCAGAAGATCGCGCAGCTCGTTCTCGTACTCCACTTTGGCGTTCGCGGCCTCGCTCTCCAGGCACTCTCGATCGAGGATCTCGGCCTCCAGATCCGCAAGGATCTCACGCTCCGTCTGCAGCCGCTGCGGATGCAACTCGGGATGCGCCTCCCCAAGCCGCCGATGCGCTGGCCCCGCTTCGTTCAGGTGACGAAGCTTTCGCATCTCCGCTTGCGCGGCGATGGCCTTCTCCATCTGCGGATCGGCTGCGGGCGCGGGCGCGGGCGCGGGCGCGGGCGCGGGCGCGGGCGCGGGCGGCGTCCAAGAGTCCAACCCCGACGGTTCGGCGGCGCCGGCTGCTGGAGGGTATGCGAAGGGCGACTTTACCTTTTCTGCGGTGATTGGCGCGGACGGACGTGGCGGTGGCACGGCCGGTGCCGGTGCTGCAGCTTTGGGCTTGGGCGGCTCTTTGTACGTGGCGTAGCCCTCTTGCCCTTTCGCGCCGCCAAAGAAGTTCTTCATAAGCCTCGAGCGCGCGACGGCCCACGCTTGCGCGGCGCGACAAACTTGCAAACTCCAAACTCGCGGCATTCCCGATGGGACGGCTGTGTTAAGAAATCACACAGACGCACATTCACACAGACACAGACACTGTACCACCATGGCGGGTATCGCACGGGGGCGGTTTAGAAGGGCGACGGTTGTGCTGTGTTAGAAATCACAGACAGAGACAGTTTGAGTTATATGATTAAGATAGTTGACAGAGACACACATCACATTCACCGCCATCCAAGGATGCCACGGCATCACCTCAGACGCTTTGAGATCACGCGATCTGGTAGTTTCGTCAGAAGCCGATCGTGCCCACGTCATCACGGCCGATCGAGGTCTTCACAGTGCGCATCTCCTCCCGTCGCGACTCCTGCTCAGCTCGATACTTGAGGTCCTCCTCGGCCGCCGCCCACGCGTCGAAGCTCGGCTTCTGCGCGCCACCCATATTAGGAGCCGTCGACGCGCCGCCAAAGGAGAAGCCCGCGCGACCGGCGCCGCCGCCGCTGCCGCTCAACTGCTGGCGCTGCTCCTGGCTGAGCGAGGCCATCGGCCGGCCGGCGCCCACGGCGGCGCTCTCACTCGCGGCGGCCTCGAGAGACGCGAGGGAGGCGTAGCTCGCGTACCCGACGAGAGGCGCCTTGCCGGGCGTCGGAGCTCGCATCGGAGGCGTGGCGAGCAGCTCGCGTACCGGTAGCGCCATGGTGGGCAGCCTGGGCTTCCCTCTGCCTGATGAGCCTGATGAGGCTCCCAATCGGTGCTCGGGCGACGGCGGCTCATAGAGGCTCAGGCGCACGGGGTACGCATTCTCCAGGTCGGCGGGGCGCAGCGGCGGTCGAGCGAGCAGGGCGCTCGGAGACGTGGAGTGGAGCCCAGACCCTGATGCCGATGTGGGCGCTGTGAACGTGGGCGCGCGTGTGGGCGCTGACGATGACGAGAACGGGTCGGCGGTTTGCGCGCGGGTGGACACACGCTCGTGGCCGATGGGCGGCACGCCGTACCCGGGCGGAAAGTGCGGGATCGCGCGCTCGCGGGCCGCGCTGATGGCCTGGACGGCGTCGGCGCCCTTCTCGGCCGCGCCGCTCATCGCGCCGAAGACGCGGCTGCGCCGAGGGCGCACTCCCGTGGACGTGGACGGCTTAAGGTGAAAGCCGGCCGACTGGAAGCTGGAGGGTGCCGGCGGGCGCGCGAGCGCGAGCAGCGAGGGTGGCTGCTGCGCGAGCACCACGTCGGGTGGTAGCCCGAAGTGCATCCGCCGCATCGCTTCGTCGCGGTTGAGCAGCGCCAGCACGTATAGCTGGCGAACGAGGCTGGGCTCGTTGCTCTTCGTGTCGAGCTTGCGCATGGCGTCGAGCACGGGCGGGGGGAACGCCTCAGCCTTCAGGCTGGGCGGCGACATCTATGCCTAAGAGGAACAGACGAGACTCATGTTAGAACTGGTGTGAAGTCACCTCTGTGAAGAACCACGAGATTCGTTCACGATTCAAAACTCAGTGACTAAGTGTCCATAAAAAGATACATGTAAGACAGAAGAATTCCTGCATGCCTCAGTGTGCCGCGAAGTCACTCAGGCCTCAGTGCCGCCAAGTGGCTAGTCCCATGGCTAGAGCGCCCTGGCAAGCTGGCTAGCCGCAGCCCCCAGGTTACTACCCAGGTCTGACTCCATGGCCTATCAAATGAGCATCCATCTCGCAGCCATCGCGGAGAAGCCCACTTGCCTAATTTGGGATCGAGAGTAAAAGCTCGCCTCCCAAATTAGGGTCTCTCAGCCATCGGAGCTCGCTCCGCCTCCACCGCTCCAGCCTCCCCCGCGGCGCACGCTTGCCCCTCCGCTCTCGCTTCGGCGAGGGCGCTGTGAAGCTCATCCAGTGTGAATGTGAACCCCTCCCGTTCCTGGATGCGCTTCAAGGCGCCGCCCGATCCCACCTTGGCCTGCGCTGCGTCCGCGCCCTCTTTCGCGCCCTTGAGGGTAGCTTCGCGATTGAACCAGAAGTTGATCGCCAAGTTGAAATTCGCCGGCGTCCCCACCACGGAGAAGACGACGTGGTGCCAGCCGCGAGGGAGGAAGAAGCAGTCGCCGCGCTCGAGCTTCGCGTACCGCATCTGCTTCAAAGCGTCCCGAAAGAGCGGGAACTGTCCAAAGTCGACCTGTGGGACAGGGCGCCGTGATGAGCACTGGCATGTGAAGGCGTCCCGAAAGAGCGGCAACTGCCTTCAGTCGGCCATCAGAGGCGATCCGAGGCGATCCGAGGCGATCAGAGGCGATCAGAGGCCATCTGTGCAAAGGCGACCTTGGCGATGTTGACTCCGGCGTCATTAGGGCGTCATTAGGGCGTCATTAGGGCGTCATCAGGGCGTCATCAGGGCGTCATTAGGACCTTGGCGATGTTGACTCCGGCGGTGTTGTCAGTCTCGATGACACGACGGTGGCGCTTCTCCCCCGTCGAGGGCGCGTACTCGGCGAACGTATTTTGGCGCTTGGCATAATACAGGAGAGGGCGCGCATCGGGCGGCCAGAGCAGTACGTGTTTCGTACCTGTGTGGGGTAAGTGCGCCGTGGTGAGCACTCGCACGCGGGCGGCCCGAGCAGAGTACCTTTGAGCTGGCAGAGGTCATCAGAGGTCATCAGAGGTCATCAGAGGTCATCAGAGGTCATCAGAGGTCATCATAGGTCATCAGAGGTCATCTAAGGTCATCCGTTGCGTGCCTTGGAGCTGGCAGAGGAAATTGTCCCATGGGTCGTTGTGGAGCGTGTTGTGGAAATGGCCGTCGCCCAGCCACATGGTGATGGTCTGCGGTGCCAGCATGCAACCATGTGTCAGCATGCAATGAGGGAGGCCATCAGCATGCAACTAGCCGACGATGCTGGAGCGCAATCAGCATGCAATGAGGGATGCAATCAGGCTCGCAATGAGGGATGCAATCAGGCTCGCCTGCAGTCGCAAGTTCGCCAGCCACGGCGTGGACGCCACCGTCGAAAGCAAGCGCGGCATCATGTCGAGAGTCGCCTGCAAATAAGGGTTGGACGAAGCGTCGTGTTGAGCACAGCGCGCGCCATCAGCATGCACGGCGAGAGGCCATCAGCATGCAATCAGGGAGGCCATCAGCATGCAAGGCGAGAGGCCATCAGCATGCACGGCGAGAGGCCATCAGCATGCAATGAGGGAGGCCATCAGCATGCAAGGCGAGAGGCCATCCATCGCAGGGGCGGCCGATCAGCATGCAATTGACGAACCTGGCGCGTGTAGAGCGTCGTATTGAGCGCGCGCTTCGAGTGGAGCAGCGCGACCAGATCCGCGACGCGAATGGAGCTCGTCGGAGCTCGCGTGATTGCGTTCTCCGACACCTGATGGAGGACGCAATCAAGGGTCATCAGTTGCAATCAGGGAATGGAGATGAGCTCGAGTGGTTGCGTTCTCCGACACCTGATGAGGGCGGCAATCAAGGGCTCATCTAATCTATTCACACCTCAAATTTGCCGCGCTGTGTCACCGTCACTTTGACTTCGTCCTCGCCCGCTGCCTCGGTGAGCGCCCGAGACGACGCGCCCCACCGGTACGGCGCCCACGCCTCATCAACGGCTCCTTTGAGAACCGCCGGCTCGAGCGGCGCACGGGAAGGTTGCCTCTCGGACTGGCCGATGATGCGATACCTGATGAAGGCGGCAATCAAGGGTCATCAGTCGCAATCAGGGAAGGTTGGCTCTCGGACTGGCCGATGACGCGATACCTGATGAAGGACGCAATCAAGGGCTCATCCGTCGCAATCAGAGCTCATCAGAGCTCATCAGAGCTCATCAGAGCTCATCAGAGCTCATCAGAGCTCATCAGAGGTCATCAGAGGTCATCAGAAGTCATCAGAGGTCATCAGAGGTCGTCAGAGGTCGTCAGAGGTCGTCAGAGGTCCTCAGAGGTCGTCAGAGCGGCGGTACATACATGTACTCCTCGCCATGCGGCGCTTCGTCCACGCGCACATGGGTGGTGACATGTTGAAGTGCCTCTTCGAGTCCTTCAATGCATGCGGGCGTAAGGCACTTCTCTTCACACTCCATCCGAGTGCGCGGGTTGTGGCACTTGTCGTCGCCCAGCGCCTCTCGTGCATACTCCATCCAATTGCGAGCCACTGCAGAGGTCTGAGGGCCGCGCCTGGCGTCAGCGAGGGTCTGGGCATAGGCAGCCTCGACGACCCTTTGATGTTCGGCGAGCTTCTCATAGAGACGGCCGGGATCATGCTGCGCCGAGAAGGCCGCGAGGGAGCGTAGGGTCGCGAAGCCCTCCTCCGCGCGGCCTCCCATGAGGAGCTTGTCGCCCAGGCTGATGTACGCGTTCGTCATGGTCGGGTCGACACGGATGGCCTCGCGGTACGCTGCGAAGCACTCATCGCCCGGAGTGAGCGCGTTGCCGATGTTGACGTGCGCCCATGCGTTCGAATGGTTGAGCTGCACAGCCTTGCGGAACAAAGCGAGCGCTCCCTCGGCGTCGCCCAATCGCTTCACGACCGTGCCGAGAAGCCGATGGATCTCGCTGTCGGTGGGTGCGATCTCGGTGGCCAGGCGTAGCGCCTGCTCGGACGCCACCATCTTGCCTTCGATCGCGTAAATGTCGCCCAGCTGTCTATACTGGTCGGCCTTCGGCACCGGTTCGAGCGCAATCGCAGCCACCAGCGCCGCGCCCTTGCCACCGCACGACGTTTTGCACGAGTAGGGACACTCCTGGGACATGTGGCTCCGATCCTTGGAGCACTTGCCAAGGGCCGCCCATGTGGCACACTCGTTCGAGCGGTCGGTGCACGACTGGCCGAGGGCGACGAGCACGAACGCGAGCGCCAGTGACATTGTGCACTTCTCTCCGCGTCGGCGGTGATTGTGATGTGATGGCCGAGCCGCTCGCTGACCCGATCGTGGTTGGCGTTCCCCGCGTGTTTTGGTTTTGCGAAGCACTGAAGCCCCACACAAGCGCTCCGAATTCATGGCAACTGGACGACAGTCAAACGTCGTGTGTGAACACATCAAGCGCGCGAGGGTGAGCGTTTTCTGCGGAATGCCGGAACCGCATGATGAAACGCAAAGCGCTCGTCGACCTCCATGCCGACGCGAGGGTCGACGACTTAGACCTCCCACCACTCGAGGGCGGCCACGAGTTACCGCCACCGCTGCCGCCACCTCCGCCGCCTCTGCCTGCTCGCGAATTCTTTGTTTCGGAGCCCATCGTCCACAGCAGCAGTGGGCCACGGCACCGGCCGAGCCAGCGGAAGCATCGCCTGTCCGACTCACCACCGCCGCCATCAGCCGAGCAGCCTTGGAAGGAGGCGTCCTCGTGGATGGTGCAAACATTCGAGCGCCGCCACCTCTTGCTGCGACCGGCGCTGCAGGCATACCTCCAGCCCGTGGGCGTCTCGTCATCCAAACGATGCCACACCGTCGAGGGTTTCTTCCAAGCGTTTTGGACGCGCGAGCAAGGCAAGTGCGCGCGCGCGCTGGGCGCTGCCGTCCAATTCCTCTTGATGGAGCTCTGGCGCGCGCGCCTCGTCGTCAGGGCGACGGGCGCCGTGCTGGGCGCACCACCCTTCGCGCTGCCGGCCGAGCGCCGCCACTTGCGTGACTTGGTGGATCCCTTGCTGCAAGCTGCGTCGGCCGAGGCGGCGGAGTCGACGCAGTCGCACCGCGAGTCCGTCGAGTTTGCCGATGTGGTCGTCGCCTTGGCGCTCATGGCGCTGCGTAAGCGGATGCTCAGCGGTGCGGCGGATGCTGATGCTGACCTGACCTCCGGTAAATCCTCCGGTAAACAGGCCGCCGCCGCAGGTGACCAACAGGCCGCCCCGGGCGTCGTAGCGGGTGTCGGACCGCCGCCGCATGGAAAGGCTTCGGGCAGCCACCCTCGACGGTGACGGATAACGCACCAGAGGCGCCCACCCTTTCAGAGCATGGGCGGCCCATGAAGGCCCATGGGCGTCAGTAGAGGTCATTAGTGGTCATTAGAGGTCATTTCTAAGGTCATTAGAGGTCATTTAGAGGTCATGAGTTGACCTTTTCAGCGGGCGGTCCATTGGGCACGCTTCACGATCGAGCGGCGCTTCACGTTGTTGGGGAGCGTGAACGCTGGCAGCAAGCTTCTTCACTGGCACTGCGGCGCGTATGAGCGGGCGGCTGGGCCTATACATCTCCTCTTCTCCGCCCACTCTCCCCCTTTTTAGGCTGGCTACGATAGAGAACTCGAGAGCAGTTGTTTAGACGTACTTGTACCGCGTACATATCATGTTCCGATGACATCTCGGAGATTTACTATGTTGTATGTTATGATTTATTGATTATGCTGGTCAAAACGGGGAAAAATCACCTGACCATTCCGCGTTCGTACATTTTGTGCTTGCTAGTTGAGTTGAGTGCATGCAGAAAGAAAGAAAGACAGAAACTTACATTTGGACGCGAGACCGCCAAATCTTCCCAAACCAGCATGAGGAATCGCCCCAGATTTCCAAAAAACCAAGGATGGCAAACCATATCTTTGTATCGGCCGCGTTCAGCTCTATTCTACCGAGTTCAGAGCATGCCAGATGGGTGCTGGCGACGTTTGAAGACACGTTGCCCGTGAGCTCCACGCGATACTTTGTCGATCTTGCTGCAAACCATCCTCAGGATGGAAGCTCTACTAATGAGCTGGAAAAGAATGGTTGGAATGGCCTTTGCATAGAGCCAAATCCTGCGTATGTGCCTCTTTTGCGTACACGACGACGATGCCAAGTAGTGGACGTCGCAATCGATGACGCGGAACGTAATGTCTCATTTGCATTTAGCCGTGGCCCTATGGGTGGTATAATCGATCGTCGATTTGACAATCAAGATGTTGAATCCAACACGCGTCAGCCGTCACGAGGTAATAGCTATATACGAGCTATTCCGCTGCACAGAGCCTTACGTTCCGCATCGGCGCCAAATGTCATCGATTATCTCAGCCTCGACGTTGAGGGAGCCGAGTCTTCCGTTCTACCATCAACTTTTCCATGGGAAGAAATCATCTTCCTGACTCTCACCATCGAACGACCTCCTCCTGACTTAAACTCGCGACTCTTTCAGCATGGCTATCTTTATGCAAAGACCATCGGATACACGGATACTGCATACGTTCACAAACGCCACCCCAGAGCCGCACAAGTCAGCGCCAACCACTCATTTGTTCAGGTCTCCGCCAAATGTCGCAACCATGGACAATCGTACTCGGATCGGTCGCGAATCCATGGACAAGTCGCGAGGTGTAGGAGCATGTTTGGCTGCTGTACATTTCCGGGATATCCGCAGTCGACGACTACGTACGGTGTTGCCATTACAACTGAATCGGAAATGATCCGTAACCGTACGCGGTAACGCGACTAACGACCGCATGGTCATCGGCTCATTGATTGGTTTACATGGTGTCAGTGTCATGTGAACATTGAATTTAATTGAATTTCGTACTAGAAATAAAAAGAAACAACCGTGAGCGGAGGCGATTCAGGAACCACCCGCCCTGCCCTAAAAAAGCAGGGATCCCGGGCCTCAGAACACGGGTAGGTCAATGCTCAATCACCTCCGAGACCCGAGTGGACCCGGGAGGCGTTGTTACAACCCGCCGGCCCTACCTAGTACCTATTCGTAGCGTGACTCAATTAGCGAGGCGATTCGGGATGTGAGCCAGGCGGTGGCCAGAGGGGGCAAGGATGACTGTTTGTGATATAGACAAGCTTGGCATTTACACATGTAGTACGTTCAAGGTTCATCGGTTAACGACTTAAACCCGGTAATCGGTCATGCGTAAACTGGGACGCGGGGTTCGCGCGTCCCTTTCACCCGAGCGAGCCATTCCGCGCAACCTCTTCCGCTGTCGCGTAGGAGCCACCCGCAAACGAGCGTGCAAACCTTTGCTGGGGCCGTGGCGTGTGCATCTTGGAGCCCGTCTCACACCTTCCGCCGCCACCTGGCGAAACGGACGCGAGGCGTTGCGGTCATCAAGGGTAATCAAGGGGTCAACAAAGGGTGATGAAGAGGGCCTCAAGGGGTCATCAGAGGACACACCTGGTGCGTCCGACGCGAGGTGCGAGGGCGACAGAGCCCCCGACGTCTCGCGACTCTTGGTGATAAGATCAAGTAGCGTGCAGTGCGGGTTCCGCATGTCCTTTTGGACGATGACCTCGTGGCTGGGCACCCACGTCCGAGTGTGCCACGGCATGTAGCTCTCAAAGGTGCGCTGGTCCGTCAGCACTTGGCGCACGGAGGACGCAAACGCTGCATCAAGACGTGCTCCATCCAGCATGGGGAACCTGCCGTACAGGCCGTTGTAATCCGGCAGCCCATTAACTGTGCGTACGATCGGCACCGCCCCGCACCCGACCACCTGTATGAGCTTCTCGGTCACGTAGTCCGTGCACGCCGAGTTCTCCACCGCAAGGATCGCGCGATAGTGCAAGCATTCGGGCTTCACCCCGGACTCAAAGCCCTGAGACTTGCGGAACTCGCGAGCGTCAAACGTGGAGCTGTTGGCACCTCCGTCCTGCTGCGCGCGGCGTGGCCGGTAGCACGCGCCGTATGAGTGGACCTCGATCGACGCGTTTCGTAAGAATTCGACCACCTCGTTGCGATACCGGGAGCCACAGTTGGACACGAATGCGGCCACGGCGGGTCGGCGCTCATGAAACCCACGCTCTGGACGGCGCAGCGAGGTTTCCCAAAGCTGCGAGGCGCTCAAGTACGGGTACGGCACGAGCGCATCGCGCTGAAACGACATCATGCCATCGACGCCCTTGAGGATGGTATCTCGTGGCACGCGCGCGTGCCCTGCCGCCTCAAACTCAAAGTACAACCGCGGTCGCGCGTCCGCGATCGCTGCAAGCACTGCCTCAACGTGCTTCGGCGATGGCATGTTGAAGCTCACAACGGCCGGCTCGCCCGGCCGCGGGAGACGGTGGGCGTACTCGACGCCGTGTGTCGCATTGCAACGTCCGATGACGCTCCCTTGCCGAGTGGTGCAGCCGACCTGGCCGAGGGAGCACGCGCGGCGGCACGGTTGGAGCAACCGCCGGAGCGAGCCCGTGGTGGAGCCGTGCCAGATGGGCTGGATGGCCGTCGGCACGGCCACGTGCGTGAGCAACAGTCCCGAGCAGTTGGCTTCGTCCCAATTCGGATGATCGGCGTCGAATGCGGGATGCACATGCAACGCGGCCCAGCGCAGCTGCCCGAGCCGGACGTCCACGGCGGGATGCATCGTCAACGCTCATAACAACGCGCAAAGTTTGTTTCGGGATGCGAGACTACGGAGCTTCACCAACTGACTGATGGGCCGAAAGTTGTTAACAACCGTAAAGCCTCAACAGAGCGCGCTGACTTCATTGGAACTCGAACTTGATAAATCTGGAAATCTGCAACATGTCCCGAATAGGAAGGCCCCACGCAGGGACGTCGGCGAGGGGCGCCTTCACTCCCCGCGCGCGGCGCGCGCGCGCCCGCTGGGCAGCACTCGAACATGCTCACTGACGGCGCTGCGTCGCCGAAAACGGCCGCGGACCAATTCGAGGAGGACCTTTGCGCCAATCGCCATAGCCTGCTGTTTGGGCTGGCTGATGCGTCGTGGAAGGGGCCGAGCAGCGCGGAAGGAGCCAACTACGCGAGCTCTCTGTCCCAGCTGATTGGATGCTTTCACGCGGCCCAGAAGCGAGCGTCCTTCCGGTGCGATGCGGGGGCTTGGTCGGACGACAAGGCCCTGCGCAAGGAGCACTGGGTGGGGCTGGGAGTGCCGATCGCGCTCATCGTACCGACTCTGCACACGTGCTCCTTCGTCGACGACCCGATGGGTGGCGTCGACGTGGGCGCGGAGGCCGACTTTGCGGTGGACGACGACGGGCAGTACGTGCCCGTTCTGACGACCTCGCGCACGCTCCTCGCGCCCTCAGACCCGTGCTGTGAGCTGCGACTGGAGGTGTGATCCCCTTCTGATGACCTCTGATGACTATCGCCTCCCGATAAGACGAAGAAGCGTACCAGCCCGATCGCATCTGTACCCACCACGGCTAGTGGCACCCTCGGCTTGGGCGCCAGCAGCACGATGCTCAGCGGCGGCGGCCGCGGCGGCGGCTACGAGTCGCTCGCCACGGCGCCTTGCCATTCTCCCCTCGCTGCGCCGCAGATGGCCTCTGCGGACTGAAGTGCCCCTGATGGCCTCTGCGGACTGAAGTGCCCCCGATGGCCTCTGCGGACTGAAGTGCCCCCGATGGCCTCTGCGGACTTTGAAGTGCCCCCGATGGCCTCTGCGGACTTTGAAGTGCCCCCGATGGCCTCTGCGGACTTTGAAGTGCCCCTGATGGCCTCTGCGGACTTTGAAGTGCCCTTGATGGCCTCTGCGGACATTCAGGTGCTCCTGCGCCACCACAAGCGCCTTGTCCTCAAGCCCACGATGGGTACCAACAGCGGCGGCCTGCTCTGCCTGAGCCTCGACCAGGTGTGATGACCACTGATGACCACTGATGACCTCTGATGACCTCTAATTGCCTCTAATGACCTCTGCTCTGCCTGAGCCTCGACCAGATCGAGCCGCTGCGGTTCGTACCAATGCCGAGCGGCGAGCCCAGGCCTCGTCTTGCCAACCCTCCCAATCTCTCGAATGGCTCCTTGTGGGCCTATGCGCCCGTGAAGGCTCTCAGCGCGGGTGATGCGACAGTGCGTGAGGTGCGCAGTGCCCGTTGGTTCGAGGAGCTCATCCTAATGACCACTAATGACCACTAATGACCACTAATGACCACTAATGACCTCTAATGACCTCTAATGACCTCTAATGACCTCTAATGACCTCTGAGCTTGGCAGGTGAGCCGCGACCGTTGGTTCGAGGAGCTCATCCTCACGCAGGCCGAGTCCATCTTCAAGTCGGGTCGCGCTGCCGCGGGCGGATCCCGCACGCTCATCATTGAGGGTCAGGTGCCATATGATCAGGAGCTCTAATGACCTAAAGTGACCTCCAATGACCTCTAATGACCTCTAATGACCTCTAATGACCAGGTGCCATATGATCAGGAGCTCGCAGTGCTCTGCATCAACGGCGGGCGCGTGCAGGTGCTCGCGGCACGCACCAACTGCATGGAGCGGCTGCTGTTGCTCGAGGGACATGAGGCTCTGGTGGCCGTGTCCGACTTCACACCGCCCTCATGTAACGCGCACGTGCACAGGTGCTTGCCGTTGAGTGCCATTGAATGCCCTTTGAATGCTTTTTGAGTGTCATTGAGTGCCATGGATTCGCTGTGCCCGACCTCACACCCGCCTTCACACGGCCTTCACACCGACATCGAGTGCTGTGCCCGACCTCACACCTCACACCGCCCTCCATGCAAATCACGACGTTCACACGACGTTCACAGCCCACCGGCGCGCGCGCGCCACACGTCCATGGTGCTCGAGAGCGTCGTCGCGGGCGATGCGCTGGGGCGGACCGTCGTGGAGGTGGTGCGTGCCTCTGATGACCACTGATGACCACTGATGACCACTGATGAACCGGACCGTCGTAGAGGTGGTGCGTGCCTCTGATGACCACTGATGACCACTGATGACCACTGATGAACCGGACCGTCGTAGAGGTGGTGCGTGCCTCTGATGACCACTGATGACCACTGATGACTACTGATGAACCGGACCGTCGTAGAGGTGGTGCGTGCGACGCTGCGCGCGCTCGTGACGGCGCTCCCGATGGCTCTTGACGGCCGCTCTTGATTGCCTCCCTCATCAGGTGCGCGCGACGCTGCGCGTGCTCGCGACGGCGCTGGGCTCCTCCGCGTTCCGTGCGGACTTTTTCATCCGTTGGCCCAAACCCGGTGCGGAGAATACTCTCGCGACCTCTAATGACCTCTAATGACCTCTAATGACCTCTAATGACCTCTAATGACCAGGTGCGGAGAATGCTCTCGCGACGCTCCACTTGAACGAGATCGAGCATGGGTTCGGCGCGGGGCGCATGCTGGCCTGGTTTGGCATGCCGCTGACGGACTATGCGATGCGCTCGTGGGCGCTCGGTGGTGACGTGGCACAGCGCCGACGGTTCGCGCAGATCGCATCTGCCGCGACCTCGCCGTCGCAGATCGCTTCTGCCGCGACCTCGCCGTCGTGGACGCTCGCCTTTTCCAAATTAGGGACGCTCGCGACCACCGCCGTCGCTGCCGCCGCCGTCGCTGCCGCCGCCGCCGCCGCCGCCGTCGCCGCTGCCGACGCCGTCGCCGCCGCCGCCGCCGTACCTGATCCCGCCGCCGCGGCGGCCGCCGCGGCCGCCGCCTCTGCCGCGACGGCCGCCACTTCCTTTGCCGCCGCGAATGCTATACCGGTAGGTGCGGCCACAGTCGTTACCGCGGCCGCCG
Source organism: Chrysochromulina parva (assembly GCA_002887195.1). Lineage (NCBI taxonomy): Eukaryota > Haptophyta > Prymnesiales > Chrysochromulinaceae > Chrysochromulina > Chrysochromulina parva. Next base: position 3,129 of record PJAB01000871.1, on the reverse strand, counting down.
CGTCGGTCGCGAGCGTCCCAAATTTGGCAATGACGAGCGTCCACGTCACCTCGGCCGCCACGACCGCCGCGACCGCCGCGACGGCCCTCACCTTCGCCGCAGTGGCCATCGAGGCGGCGGCGGCGGCGACGACGGTGGCGGCGGCGGCGGCGGCAGCGGCGGCAGCGGCGGTGGTCGCGGCGGCCGCGACACCGGACCGCTCACTCCCGCCTCAGTTCGTATTCATCGAAGGTCGAGACGCCGATGCGCCCACCACGGCACCCCCCTATGCAATGGAGTGGGACCATGGGTATGGGAGAACCCCTGGCTCCACCCCGTCCCTCAGCTGCATGCAAGTGCTCACAACGGCGCCCTATCCCTCTCCCCACAGGTGGGAGAACCCCTGGCTCCACCCGTCCCTCCGCTGCATGCAAGTGCTCACCACGGCGCCTTTTCCCTCCCCCCACAGGTGGGAGAACCCCTGGCCGACGGAGCACGGCACCCATATGTTCTCTCGCATCCCGTCGACCGCTCTCGCCGTGCCGTGCAGCGTTTGGCTGGCCTCTGTCAAAGCACAGCCGCCGACGGGCGAGAGCCAACGGCCGTACACTGCCGACGGCCGCTGATGAGGAACGCAATCATGGAGGAGAGCCGGCGGCCGTACACTGCCGATGGCCGCTGATGAGGAACGCAATCATGGAGAGCCAACGGCCGTACACTGCCGACGGCCGCTGAACCGCGCCCACGACGGCGTCGGGCTCGCCTCTGAGATGGCTGACCGGCCTGACGGGTGAGGCGCGAGAGCCAACGAGGTTAGAACGTGTTTTTGGAAATTTATGAAAAAGCGAAGGGCAAATTGCAGGGGCAAATTGGACGTCATTGCAGGGTTAAATGGAGAGCCTGCCGAGCGATTTTTCAGCACGATTGTGTTTGTATAATTAATACACAAAATCTCACACAATATCTCTCATCTCGTCTGCCGCACGCGCGGCCACAGATGGCGCACACACGCACCACGTCAACCAGATTTCACCCCATCCTTTCATGTCGAGAGCCCGCACATCGGAACCCCCATTCAGAGCGTGTCCCCACAGTGCATGGGGCAACGAGAGCACCTCCTCCTCGGCACCTCCTCCTCGGCACCTCCTCCGAGAGCACCTCCTCCGAGAGCACCTCCCCCGAGAGCACCTCCTCCGTCGGCTGGACGACCGGAGCTGGAACATCGCCGGTAGAGCAGGTAGAGCAGGTAGAGCAGGTAGAGCAGGTAGAGCCGGTAGAGCAGGTAGAGCAGGTAGACCGCGAGGAGCTTGAATGCCACGCCGCACTCCAAATCGGGACGCCTTCCAGCTCGCCATTGCCAAATTAGGGACGCCGCACTCCAAATCCGGACGCCTTCCAGCTCGCCATTGCCAAATTAGGGACGCCGCACTCCAAATCGGGACGCCTTCCAGCTCGCCATTGCCAAATTAGGGACGCCGCACTCCAAATCGGTACGAAGCTTGAAGCGGGGCGACGACGTTGCCGCCTGGGCTTCTTGCCACTCATGCAGAGTACCCATGGTGATGCGTATCCGCATCTTGCGTGTCTGCAGAGTACCCATGGTGATGCGTATCCGCATCTTGCGTCTCTGCAGAGTACCCATGGTGATGCGTATCCGCATCTTGCGTGTCTGCGTTCGTGCCATGCGGATCTACAATGTGCTTGATCATCCCCAGGACATCGTCCAAAGCAGAAGGCATCGTGAGCATCGTGCCCGGGTTTGGGAAGTCATTGGCCTTGCCGAGGGTCTTCTGCACACGCGAGATCATCACCTCCGAAGCTTCGTCAGTAAGATGCGGCCACTGATTCCTCTCGTCGGGTAACTTTGCTTCAAATCGTACTGCGGGGGCAGGTGTCGATCCGTGGTCAGCAACAGAGGATCACCAGGGCCAGCGGGGATCAGGGAGGAGGAGAGCAGGGGATCAGGAGAGCGACGCACTGGGTAGCAGCGGGATGTGTTTGACGACGGCCGCGTTAATCTCTTCGAGGCAGGGCTTGGACTGGTAGAGCGCCGCCGTCAGCAGGACGACCAATACCTTAGCCTGTGCCCTTCGGCCGTCGAGACGCAGCATGAACACCTTCCAGCATGCAATTAGGGAGGCAATCCGCATGCAATTAGGGAGGCAATCAGCATGCAATTAGGGAGGCAATTTCGAGACGCAGCATGAACACCTTCCAGCATGCAATCAGGGAGGCAATCAGCATGCAATTAGAAAGGCAATCCAGCATACAAGTAGGGAGGCAATCAGCATGCAAGTAGGGAGGCAATTTCGAGACGCAGCATGAACACCGTCCATTCTTTTCCGGCAGGGACGTGCAGCCCGCTGAAGGCTGGCACGCGGCGCTCGTGGAGGAACTCAAGGAAATCCGCCGCATAGAACATGCCTGGGCCGGCGCCTTCGCAGTCCTGCGGACGGCGACCCGACGCGTACGAGATGACCACTTTGGGGTAGACGTCCTCGAACGGCACGCCCGTTGGCAGTCGCGAGCGCACTATGCCCTTGACGTAGTTCGTCGTCTGCTCAGTGATAGCGTGCGGCACTGAGAAGCGGTACCTCGACTTCCAGAAAAGCTCCGCCGCCTTCGGATCGGGCGCGTTCCTATGAGAAGCTCTAGCCCTCTCCGAGTTGAGTCTCTCAGAAGGCGGTGCCTTCTCGGACCCTTCCGGCGACTCCGCCGCTCCTTGTTTCCAAGGCCACCAAGATGCCTCTGCCATCGCCTTTGCCGTGGCTAGCGTGGCGGCGAGCTGCTTCTCCAGCTCGTGTACTCGGGCCTCAGTCGCTGCTGCGGCCTTCTCTCTTTCGGCCTTCTCCTTCTCCGCCTTTGCCGCTGCAACCTTCTCCGCTTCGGCCTTCTCGTGGGCTGCCTTCTTGGCCGCCGCTGCCTTCTCCGCCAGCTCCTTCTCGGCCGCCGCCTTCTCGGCCGCCATCTTCGCGTTCCTCTTCAAAAGAAGATCCACAGCCTGCTTCACGTCGCCGCCGATGTCGTTCCCTGCGGCGGGGCAGCACACCCGCGACCCCGAGCCCAAGTCAGCGCCACACGATTCCAAGCCGAAGCACGCGCGCAAGGGAAGCTCGCACGAGAACGCGCGGGGCCCGACGCTGCTGGCAG
>PJAB01000870.1:0-19646 GCA_002887195.1 Chrysochromulina parva | reverse complement strand
GACCCTAGGCGACCGGACCCGACCCCCCGAGCCGAAGATTGAGAGTCGACGTGTCACACTGGAGTGTCTGACACTGTAAGTGCGGGAAAAGGTTCGTCGAAGTTTCGTCACTGACCTCGCAGGGTTTCGTCATCTCTTTATTAGGCAACCAGTGGGTTTCGTCACTAGGGCTACCGGTACTAGATCTCCGTATTATATAGTAAGAGCTCATATTCGAGAATCTGAAACTGCGATCGCGATGGGAAAAGTAGGAAGTTACACAAACAAGTAAAAAACTATAAAGACGGTACGGTACAGTTCTGTGACGAGACTAAACGAGAATAATCAAGAGTGCGAAGTGGGGCGATGCGAATGATGTACGTTACAACATTGTATCGAATATGACGTGACTTGACTTGACTTTGACTTCGACTTCGTGACTTGGTGTGTACTGTGTTGTGTATATGTCTTGGGTGTCGAATATAAATAATCCGTTTGGCTATGTGAATGAATGAACGAAGCGAGTGTCAGGGGTGTGAACGGGTGTTGTTCTTCATGTGTGCACGATTTCGCTCGTACGTGCTTGTGTATGAATTCTCGATTGCGTGGTACAAGTGTTGTACTTGTGTTGTGAATTTTTCGAACGTAAGTTGTGGTGTGAATGACCCTTCACTTGTGCGCGATTGCGTTTGGATTGCGTTCTTGGTTCTACGTGTTGGTGTGTCGCCGAATCACTCTCTTTTTTGGCTACTTCTCCGCTCACCGTCTGCGGGACCATCTCGCTCTTGAGTCTTGTTGTGAATGCTGTTTACGTGTGGTGGGGGTCCAGGGGTCCCCGAGCTACAATTGCCGAGACTTTGCCTGTGTGAATTCATGTGAGTCTCGGCGACGCGGCACATGAGTTCCAGCTGGGCAGACGCGGAGGGAACCGAGGGGGAGGCAAGTTCGCCGGCGCCCACGCCGCCACCACCACCGTCAACTTCCACGCGACCTCCCGAAATCAGAGAAAGTGACTGTAGCGGATTTGTAGGGACCCAGCCATCAACGCCTCGTCGATCTGACACGATAGATGACATTGTGGCGGCCGCGGCCGCGATCGGGTTCGATGCCGGCGCATCCCGTTTCGGTGCACCCCGCTTTACAGCAGGCGCTTCCCGCTTTTGTGGGGGATCCCGTGACATGCCCGAGCACGACCGCACGAGCCACTTGAGCAGCTATTCGATGCCCTCGAGCAGCTATCGGCACAATCCCAAGGCAGCCCCCGCGCGCTTTGGCTCCGCGGGACGTAACAAGCACCGCCCGCTTGAAAAGGATGAAGACGTGCGCGGTGGCAGGCGGCTCGATGAGGACGGGATGGTGTATGACATGGGCGGCGGCGTATGCACCTACTTTCAGGACCGCATGCGCCAGTACCCATTTGCGACGGGCGCGGCCGGGCTTTCACTGCTGCGCCGGCTGCTCGTCGTCAACCGACGCGTCTTCGCGCTGTCCGACGCACGCGTGCTTGCGACGGACGACCCACGCCGGACGGCGCGCGAGGGCGAGCGCCTGTACGTGGAAAAGCCGTCGCAGCGCTCGGCGCCAAAGGGCGCCGGGGTGGGGACTTGGAGCGACGAGGAGTACGCTCACCCGGGGCTTCAGGCGCTCTACCTTCGTCTCAAGTCGTTCCAGCGCTTCACCGAGAGCTGGGCCCTCTACGAGCGCGCCGCCGCGCTAGGCATCTTCGACCCTTGGGTGCGGCCCGCCGGTGTTCACGTCTCCGCCCAAGGAGCCACCGCCCAAGGAGCCACCGCCCAAGGAGCCACCGCCCAAGGAGCCTCCGCCGAAGGCGCTACCGACGATAAGCTCGCAGCCGATGGCTGTACCAGCGCGGAGTCCGTCGGTGCGCGCTCTGCCAGTGGCGAGCGCTGTGGCGAGCGCCCATTGGAGCGTCCCAAGCTGTGCGTGGCCTCGCTGGGAGGTGGGCCTGGCTACGAGCTGCTCGCACTCGCTTGGTATCTGCGCGAGCTCGCCACCAAGCGTGGCGTGCGCCCGCCGCGCCTCGACCTGGTGAGCCTCGACTTGCAGCCGTCGTGGGATCCTTTCGTTCGGGCGCTGCCGGAGCCGATGGGGGGCGAAAGCGAGAGCGATCACGCCATGGAGGGTGCTGACACTACCTACCGTTTCGCACAGTGGGACATTAAGGCGGGCGTGGGCGCGTGCGAGGCGGCGGGCAGCGCGATCGACCTGTGCCTGATCTCAAATGTGCTCGTCTACTGCACCGACGAACCGAGCGCGGACGTACTCACTTCGCTGCTTAAAAGTGGCGTGCGCGCCATCTTGGTCAACGAGCGGAACGGAGAGCAAAGGATGGTGAGCATGGTCCAAAAGCGCGGCGTCGTCGTGTGCAAGCTGCTTGACCAGAGTTCCGCCGCCGGCAGGGACGATCGGCAGCTCCTCTTCTTGCCCGAGGGTACGCCCGCGCCCCCCCCCGTGCCACGTGACCTCGAGCACACCTTCCCAAACGTGCCCTACGAGGAAGCGAAGAAGGGCTCATGACGCACGTGTATTGACCGCTATTGAACCGCTTCTTCCGCGCCTTGCGTGCCGTGCAGAGTGATTTTTTATCAGTTTTGTTGGGAAATTTAGCTGTTCTCTACTGTACCGTATGCGCGGTACGCAACAAGGGCGAAAGACCACGTAACAATGAGGCGCGTACTGAGTACCGTGATACTCGTCAGGTGGACGGCGTTACGCTGGCGGGCACATCAAACAGTAGCCGGGTCCAAAGTTTACACCGGCCAGCTCACGAATGGAATCACATACTCGCCCTCGAGTTGGGGCTCTTTTTGCTGCACGTCAGGCGATGCCCAAAACTCTTCCGCATTGCCGCCAAAGATGTCGCCGAGCGACATGCCTCGCTGCATACGCAAGGAGGCCTCGAGGGCTTCCTCATAACGAGCACGGAGCTCGGCTGCAACGACCTCACCTCCAAGCATGTCGATGACGGCCTTGGGAAAGACTGGCGCCTCGACGCCTCCTGGCAAGAGCGGAAGACGGCCTTCCTCGTCCGACGGGCCAACAAAACGCAACCCTTCAAACTCGCCGGCTCCTGTCAGCAACTCTGGACACTGAACAACATCGCCGGGCTCAACCTCGCCTTGGGCGCCGACGAGCAGCCAGTGCCTTCGAAAGCGGGAATAGTCGTCGGCGTGATCGTCGTGCGCCGGCAGGCGGAGCACGATCAGGCGAGCAGCAGCACGAGTCGGCGTTTTCATCGCCGCCGCGTGCGCGTGCAACAACGCGGTCTTTATCGCGCTTTGTGTGAACAAAATTCTTTTTGTCCGAACCACGATCGATGATGCGTCTCTAGTGCGTCTCTCGAGACCCCGAGATGTCCTATGTCGGCGCGGTCTCGAGCATATGGTCTCGAGAGTCGAGTGGTGCCATAAGCCATAATAATGATAAAAATGACGGTATTAAATACTACTGAGCCGTAACTCGAAGGCTTGAGCCTTGGCGCTGCCTCTCGGGATGTCTAGAGATACCACGCCCCGGTCGAGCCTCGTCATCGCCAAAGGGTCATGGCTTAATCTTCATCAATCCCCCTTGCAGGACTCAAAAAGGCCCGCATCATCGAAGGGCGGCCAGGGGCCAGGGGGCGCGTCGGGGTCAACGCCTGGGCGGTGCGAGCGGCGGCGACTGCAGCGGGATCGAGAGGGGCCACACGAAGCAGATCGAGGGACTTGGAGAGGCCACTCGCCTCGCGCATCCTCTTCAGCCTCGTCGAGCGATGCTGCACCTCCATGCGCCACTGCGCCTGCAAGAACTCGCGCCGATCGTTGCCCTGCAACAGCTCGCGCAGCTCGAGCTGATGGGCCACCATGCGCCTCTTCCATACTTCGAGTGGGCGCACGTGCTTGTGCAGCCGCGCCAAGTGCTGCTCCTCCGCCTCGAATTCCGCATCAGGAGAGAGTGGGGCCGCGATGGCCTCCGATGCAGCCTCGTCCTCTTCCTCCTCCTCTTCCTCCTCCTCCTCCTCCTCCTCGGGTTCGGTGGGGAGTGCGTCGGGGGCAGCTACGGGTACAAGGTGCACAAGCTGTTCTGGCAGATCTACACACTCGACGCGGAGTTCGAGGAGTGCCCGACGCTCCTTGCGCGTCACTGGTCTGCTTAGCTGGAGGAGGCGTGTGCGATCGCCACGGCTGTCGAAAGTAGGGCCTTCTGGTGATGGCGGCCCTTTGCTCGCATCGGCAATGGGCGATAAGGGCTCCCGAGAAGGCCTCACGCGGCTCAGTGGCCGAGCAGATGGCGTCATCAAACGCAGCGCCGTGCATCCATGGGGAAGCGGCTGCAAGAAATCACGTTTCCTAGACTTGGTCAGACCGACGCCTCTTGTAGCTACTTCCTTGGCTGCCACCATCTTTGCGGCGTGCACCAGCGCCTCAAGGTCATCTTCCGCCTTTGCTCGGCCTGCGCCTGCCTGAACTGCGAAAATGCGAGAGATGCTGCGACCGGCTCGAAATGGCGTCGATGTCCGTGAGTCCCACGATGTTTGCCAAGCTTGCATGGCTCTCTCTCTCTGCGTGCACTCTCTGCGTGTTTCGACCGAGGATGGCGGTAGTCGGTCAACTTGTTGGTCCGTGCGGTGGGTTCACCACAGGCGGGGTCAGCAGCTTACGACGCTTTCGCCGAGCCTCTTTTCGGAAGCGTGTGATGAAACGTTTGGGCTCACTGGCCCGCCATGGTGTGAATGTATGTGTGTGAATGTGAATGTGTGTCTGTGTGACTTCTGACACTGGTCTACCTCACATGTCCACACAGTGTCAATTAAACAGAAATGAGACTGATATGAGATTTGTCTTCGCGTGCGCATGCGTGCAGACGCTGGCGCCCATGGTTGACCCCTCGTCGGTCGTCGCGGCTTCGTTGCTCCCCCTCGGTAAGACGGTAAGGGCTAAGATCCATTGCTTAGGGCCCTTACGCCTTAGCGGTTTGGACCGTTTTGGAGATTTTGGTGTTCGTATTACTTATAAGACCTCGCAACCCGTCGCGTAGAGGCTCCTACGTCCTCACTCCTCTACTCCGTTGGTAGTCGGCTAGAGTACGTGACGGTGACCTCCCTCGACGTGCTCGCGACCCGCCAAGGCGACCACGGTATTGATATTGATTGTCAAGACTATAGACTTGAAAACTCGAACTGTGGAGGATCTGAGTGATACACTGAGTGTGTTCTTCTATCTTCATCCGACGCAACGGCCACTACACGCCATACATATCTACGATTTTGTGCGGCACACATCGCCAGTTCGCCACAGACGAGACTCGTGCGTCCGTCGTCGCCTTTTCGTTTCTCGTGCGTCTCGTCGACCGCTTAACCCAACGTTTCTTGTTATGCCATTTTCGCCGCGGCACTCGTAGCCGCACGTTGCCTCTCGCACGTTGCGCCATCGCCGCCTTGCAGCACCGCGCCTTGACCAGCCTGTGGCCCTCCTCGTCACAGCCCGTCGTCTTGGAGGGCCCTGTGGGGAGGAGTATACAGCAGCACAGGCATGGCCGTGCGAACCACCCCGTTTCCCGCACCACTCCCTGGCAGGGCAGGGAAGCAGGCAACGCGGGGGCTTCCCCGCATACCTTTCTGGCAGCGTTGCTGCCGAAGGGGCATCTCCCTAGAAGTTGAGAATCCCAGTCGGGTGAGAGCTCTCCCACCAACGTTGCTCGTCACTCCATTTTGATCTTCACAGCATGGGGTGGGACGGGGGCGGCCACGAGGCGGGGACGCGAGGAGTGGGAGGCGCACACGCGCGTAGCTATGCGTCGCTTGGAAGCCAAGAATCGTCACCGAGGCACGCAAAAAGAGCGCCCGGCGCGGAGAGTCGGAAAGAAGAGAGAGGAACCATCATCTCATCGGCATGGTGCCGTGACCCTCCGCTGCGCGCAACGGCAGAGGTGACGTCGTGGAGGACTCAGGCGAAAGGGGCGGGAAGGGTATCGGGGAGGGAGCTCGCCGCGAGGTTCAGGCGCGCGCTATCCCAGCGGCGGCACGCATGCGCACACGCCCCACTACACGAGGGCACATGGCGATCCGGGCGGGCAGAGCGGACCGTCGGTCGGCTCTCTAATTATCCCGACTGGGACCCCATCATACACGATCGTCATGGTTCCGTACTCGTCGAGCCAGTCCAGGTGCTCCACATCTGCGGCGCTCGAGGCCGCTGCCAGGAGAAAGGAACCGTGTTGCACGAGACCAGTGCACGGTGAGAATGGGTTGGGGCAGCGGGCGAGGGAGGGGGCGCGCAGCGAGAAGCTCCTAGCGCATGGCCGCTTGCAAACGCCCCCACGCCCTCGGCGGGCCCTTCCCCCCCACCCCCTCCAGCCTCCCCGGCGGTTCAGGATCGCAGCCTCGGCTGAAGTCAGCGGCGTGAGCGGTGTCCTTCGCGCCGGCTTCTTCGATTTGGGGACGAACCAGCACTGCAGATGGTTGTTCTTCGTTCGCAGGCGCGTGATGGGCCATGGTGACGACATCAGCGCAGCGCGGCGCAGACGACCTCTGCCTGGAAGCGCTTGGATTCACTGGGTCCAACCTCCTGCTGCTGCTGTGAAACACAACGCGGCGCAAACGCTCCTGGACCCCCAGCACGAGAGCCACCTTCTGGGTTTCGGGGGGGTCACCTCTCGGTCGCCGTCTAGTTTCTTCTCCGTTCACACTCGATAATTTTGCGAGATCCTCATTTTTGTTGTCCTTTCTCCTTCGTGACACAGGTCCTTTGTGCCCCCCGAGGGGGGAGTGCAGATTCCGTCCCCCGGAGTGGGTGGGGGAGGGGCGGGGGGCGAGGGTGCAGGCTTGGTGCAGGCGGGGGCGAGACTCGGACTCGCGCGCGCGCGCTCCCGCCGGAGGCGTTTGAGGATTGCGCGCGAGTCGAGGCAGTCGTGGACGACGAGTGGTCAGTGGAGTGTAGAGCGCGGGGGGACGTCCGCGACATGTACTGACTGACATCTCGACACTCAACACACCGCACCCGACACACCTAAAAAACCGGGTCGGAACCGGGGGTCCGGGATACCGAAGTACGGATACACATCAGAACACTCTCCGCCCGAGTTCACCCGAGACATTTGCCCCTAAACTCCGCCCGGTGCGCGCGGTGACCGAGGTAAGATAACGGTGAGACGTCAGTACTTCACTCCGCCAGGCGTTGTATACGGCACGGATTGCTGACGGACGTGGTCAGCCGTCCGATTTCGGGCAAGACGAGGACCTCGGAGCGATCCGCCGGACGCGAGGATCGCCTGCTCCCATAGATACCCTTGGTCTGGTTCTGCATCGGCTACGTCGCTCGACGCGTGCTCCCCGTGCATGCGACGCGTGAGCTCTTGGCGCAGCACCTCATTCTCGAGCCGGAGCTTCACAAACCCCTCGCTGAGCATCTCGTGCTCCTCGGCCAGCGAGTGCAGCGCCTCGGAGCCGCGGATCACGTCGTCGCGCAGCTGGGCAATCTCGAGGCTGAGCGACGAGCGCACGCTATCAAAGGTGCTCACAGCCTCCTCGATATCGGCGTCGTGCTGGGTGGCCCGCACCTCTAGGCCCTCCGTGTACGCCTGGCGCTCGGCGGCCTCCTCGAGTGCAGATTCGTTGGTGAGCTTTGCGGCCAACACCTCGGTCCATGCCTTGTCTCGGTCCGCTTCGACCTGCAGCAGCTCGGATGCCAGCATCGTGCGCAACGCCTCGCCTGCGGCGCGTGCCTCGTCGAGGTCATGCGCAAAGGTCATGCGTGCCTCGTCCGACGCGTGCACCACTAGGGCGGCAGACGCACAGTCCTCGAGAGTGGCCGCCGCTGACAGCAGGCCGCCTACGGCCACGAGGCAGCGCTCTAAAGTCACCTGTTGCATGATGTCCCGCTCGTCGTACTTGCGGCCAAAAGGCCCGCCGTCCTTGACTTCAGCCTTGAGCAAGCGCGCCAAGACTGCGAGCTCTCTCTGTGCCTCGGCCCTCGCAGGAGTGTTGGCCGTGACCGCCTCCTGCAGCTTGTACCAGGTCCACTCAGCGGCATCCGCTTCGGATGAAAGCCGCCTCACCATCAACGATCTCGGAGACTTCTTCGACTTCGTGCGAGAAGCCGCTTTGGGACTGGAGCGGGGCGAGAGAGAAGGGTCCCTTCGCTTCGCTTCGCTGCTCTCGGTCCATCCTGTGGCTGATTGCCGCCGGCTCGCCATTGAGGTCCACAAACGTCACAAACTGCGAGGAAACGTGTGTTCGGACGTTACGAAAGACGCACTCGGACGAAACGCACACGAAAACGGTGCGCCGCCGGCTTGCATGCAACCTTCGCAACCTCGACCTAGAAATACCGTACGTGTGAACAGCGGGAAACACATTTCAATGCACACGCACACCTCGGTTGTCGCGTGTGTCGCGTTAACGATCACACACACGAGACGATCTGGTTCCTGGAGGCACTCCGGATCGTCGAGCGCGTGTCAAATCTCAGAGGTCGTCCCCTGGCGCCTGGGACCTGCACCCAGGGCACAAACGAAGGAGTCTCACAGGAGACAGGAGGAGGAGTCCATCAGTTCAGCCGAGGCTTGGAGTCAGAGAGGTGCCCAGAGGTGCCCAAGAGGCATCTGTGGACTCGCCCGGCGCTCAACATGGCGCTGCATCTGTGGACTCGCCCGGCGCTCAACATGGCGCTCAATTTGCGCCCACGCCATAGGCGGCCGCGGATCGATCGGCGCGCGGCGCCTTTGGTAAAGTGGGCGATGCATTCTGCCCGCCCCAACTTTACGAGCGCAGCCCATCGCGAGGAGCGTCTCAATGAAGAGCGTCTCGGGCGCGCCGCAATGGACGGGGCGGGGGGGGGAGCGCGGGGCATTGCAAAGCAGGCGGCGTCGTGTCGGGCGTCGCGAGGGCAGAGCGCGCGCAGGTGCAAGCAGCGCGGGCGTACCCTGATTCGATCATCTGTTGCTCGACGATACCCCTGCCGCCTCCGGCCGCTCCTTTCGCCGCCGCCTCCTCCCGCCGCCGCCGCGGCCGCCGCCTCCTTTGGCCGCCGTGGCCGCCGCGCGTTGCCCACGCCGCTCGCGCCTCGCGCCGGGGGGCCTCCTCTTGGGCGCTCCATTGCGATAGACCTGCTGCTCGCACCGCTCGTGCTCGTATGGCGTCGTCTCGGGCTGCATATGCTCCCACGCAAACGAAAAGGCCGCCGGCCCCTTGAGGTTATGCACGAGCACCGAGCTGTTCGCAGGCGGCCGGTACGTGGCGCCGCCCCGCCGCTTGCGCTCCCCCTGCGGATGGCATGCAATGTCATGCACGAGGGGCCCGATGTCGATGTAGTGCACCGTGCGAGGCGCTCGCGACACCATGTACCCGGTGCTCGTATCCTCAAACTTTTGCCATTGGAGCGTCTCGTGCTCCGGACCGGCGGCGTCGGCCACCCACTGGGTCACCTCGGCAGAGGTTGCGACGTGCTGGAGGAGGGCGGCGGAGAAGAAGTAGCCCGCGCCAGTGCCGTAGGGAAAAGGCAGCACCGCGCCGCGCGTGTCGCAGCTCTCCACGTAGCCGGGTGTGCCGGGCGTGCCGAAACTGGAGCCAAAGTTGTTGAGGGCCGCCGAGAGGTCCCACCCAAATCCGCAACGGTCGCCGCGCACGCCAAACTCCAAAGCCCGAGGCACAATGGCGGCCCAGTTGATGGCGCCAACGAGGGCTAATGGCGACGGGCCGAGGCAACCGAGCCGCTGTAGGAAAGGCACGAGCACACGCAGGTTGGGCGCCGTGTCGTCGTCGATCTTGCCCACGTACGGCACGGGGGCGTGGTGCGCGGCTGCGTGCTGGAAGAAGGCGTACCTGTGGGGAGAGGCGGTGTGCCGTGGTGAGCGCTTGCATGCTTGTTGAGCACACTTTGAACGCGTGCTGGAAGAGGCGTACTGCTTGAACGTAGGCATGCCGCGGCCGCGCATCTTGAAGCCTGAGTACTTGGTGGGCTGAGTGATCAGCCAGGGCGTCTCGGGCGAGTCTAGGAAGAGCATGTCGCCGTGCTCCGCATGTTCGCGCTGCATCGGCTCGAGCGCCTCTGTGGGCGTGCGCGCCGAGAGCAAGAAGCACACGACGACCGTGCGCCCCACATGCTCGTCAAGGAGCCAGGCGGCGCGGATGGCCTTGCGGCGCTCGGTGCCCTTCGCCGTCGGCGACGAAGGCACGCCCAGCAGCAGCACCGCGCGCGCGTTGATGGCGGCAGCCGGGCTGTTGCACCGCAGGCGTGTGGTTGACAGCGACGCCGAGAGCGAGGTGGGCGAGCAGAGCGGAAGTTCGGGCCCACTCGTATAGTGCAGTGTACGCTCGGCTGGAGGTAGGACGCAAGCTGGGTCGGCGAGCGCCCTGGCGCCGTCCATCACTGCGCATTGCTTGGGCATCGGCGGCAGCTCGAATCGTGTCACCGGGTACTTGGCAAGGAGAGCGTTGTAGAAGCAGGGTTTATAGCGGCGGCCTGGGCAAGCGGCCATGAGTGCTTGCGATGAAGCGTTGACGCCCATCGGCGGCTGCAGCCGCTCGATCGACGCGAGGCTGGTGTCAGGCGCCAGTGAGGCCATGTGCGCCGGCCCCTCGACGCCGACGAGGCGGCCCGCGCTTCTCCGCGGCTGAAAAATCATTTTCCGAAAGCTAAGGACGGCGACTTCACGCCCGTGGACCGCTGTGAATGAAATCAGTGTACTAGTAGACGTTCTCATTATCTTTCACAGTTAACGAATTCAACGCTGGACCTGTGAATGAACGCAGAGCGCAGCTTAATCACGAGGTAGGTCGTAGTACAGGACTACAGGTGAGTGAGTGGAGTGGGTTACTAGTAAAAAAAAGACACACCGTGTGGAACAATATTGCAATATTGGGTACGGGTCGAGATACCCAAAAAGGCACGTAAGATATCCATCCCATGGCAGCACCCCTTGGGCAGCACCCGCAGTACTCCATTCTCGTGGCCAAGATGATGGTATCCTTGGATGGTATGGTCTGGGTCTCGATGCCGTCTGACTATGCCCGGTTGCCCGCCAATTGATGCCCGCACACCAAAATGCCCGGCGAAACTCCTAACCCGTAGCCCCCGCCAAGCGCCATCTCCTAACTCACTCACAGTGAGTGAGTCTCACTCACTAACTCACTCACACTCACTCACAGTCTCAGCACACCGCACTCACTCAAACTCACTCGTCGTAGGTGCGCGCTTCGGCCAGGACGGCCACGGCCTTCGCGCCCCCGCGCGTGTCGTTCACATAGCTGACCTGATCGCAACACGTCCGCAGCACCAGTCTGTGTTTCGTGTGGTAGTCGGCTCGTCGTCGGCCGGCCGCCACTCGCGGTTCAAGTTCGTGGTGACGGTTCAAGGACAAGGTTCAATACAATAAATGGTATAATAAAATCACGTATAATGGTATTTAAGCCTTTTGTCATTTATACATTTATAAATTTATCGCAACAGTGGCGGCCCGGTCTATGTTTCGAGTGGTTGTGGCTGGCCGGTGCGCGCTCGCATGTGTCGGTGCAATGCAACTGACCTTTTCTACGACACTATTGCGTAAGCCTAAGAGGCCTCCTAATCGCCAGTGCGATCTTCTCACGACGGTGCCGTATGATCTCCGAGCGCGGGAAGACGTGGATCTCCCGCCAGCACTTGAGGCAGTAGTTGGTGCGATTGCAGTCAACGCAGCACACAAACGCGGGCTTGCTGCACGTCTGGCACGGTATGTGTGGCGGCGGCGGCGCGTAAGCTCGTGCTGCTGATGGTGCCCCCACATGTGCTTGACGCGCTGCGGCGGCCTCAGCTCCACCAGGTTGAACGGATCCCGGCGGCCCCGTCGGCGCACTCAATAGGGCAGCTGCGCAGCGCAAGGCGCGACATGGCACTGTCTTGTGCAGCCGTAGCGCAGCATCTGCACGAAGTCCGCCGCTCACTCCGACGTGTATCTCCCGCCAGCACGCGCTGCAGAACGGGTCATTGTCGCAGCCCACGCACCACACATGGGCGCTCTTCTTGCACACGATGCAGTGATTCTCACTGGTGGTGGTCGAAGGTGCCAACGGCTGCCTGCTTCCTGTCGGCGCCGACGGAAAGCTCGGCGGCGGAATGGACGGCGCGGCAGCCAACTCCTCTGCGTCCAATGCGGCGAGCAGAGCCTCAGCCTCCTCAGCCTCGAGAAATTCGTGCGATGGATTCGCTTCAACGGTGGGCTTGGGCTCGTCTTTGCCGAGCAGCCTGTTGAAGCGGGCGAGCAGAGCGTCGTCTTCGACGGTCCGGGCCATGTCGTGGTGAGCCGCACGATCGACTGATAAGCTCTGACGATTTGTCGTGCAGCCGGAGTTTCCTAATTTGTCTCGTGAAGTCGCGCTCATCGGGAGGTGTCGCACTCTGCGGAGTCTGGGTTGGCGGTGTCTGTGAAACCCCTCGTCGCAAACGGCCTCCCGAATGTCGGGATTGAAGTCGGGCTTCCTCAGCGAAGAGAAGCCTCCCGCGCCCGTCTCCGCGGCGCAGTTGGAGACGAAGTTCGAGCAGGCGCTCGTCGAGGCGAAGAGGCTGCGCGAGGTCGAGAATCCGGAGGAGAGACCCTTTGATTCTCGCTACGAAGAGCGCGACCTGCTGGGGAAGGTGGCGCGGCAGGCGGCTGCGAACGCGGCGGCGGAGGCGGAGGGCAGCGCGGCGGCCCGGCGCGCTCGTGTCATCGAGGCGCTCGCCAACGGGCTCATTGGAAAGAATTTCATGGAGACCGAGGAGCCCGGCTCCGCTCAGGCCAAGCTCGAGGCGGCGATCGCCGGCCTCGAGGGCGTGGCAGAGGAGTCGGCGGCGCATGTCGAGGTGCTTAACAGCCTGGGCGTGCTGTGGGCCAACCGCGGCGAGACCCAAACTTCGCTCGAGCTCTTCGAGCGCGCGATCGCCGCGCATGCCAAGGCGCGCAGCGAGGAGCGCGTGACGAGCGACGCGGAGGCCCTGCAGCGGCTCGAGGACCAGCACACACTGACGACCTTCTACCTGGCACAGGCGTACGGCAACCTGGGTGAGCGCACCAAGTCGGCCGCGCACTGCTTCGAGACCATGCGCCGCCAGCTCGCGCGCCGCGGTAAGAGCGGCGGCGGCGAGTTCGCCTTCGATCCGGCGCAGTGGGCGCGTAATGCAGTCGACCTTGCCCGGTATTACTCTGCCGTCGACCGCTATGAGGTGGCCGAGCACTGCCTGCGCGCGGCGGAGGCGATCCTGGTGAGCGCTCGGCACGAGGCCAAGCTCGCGCGCGAGGCCGCCGCCTCGAAGGCCGAGGCGTCGGCGTCGGCTGCGACCGCCGCTGCCGAGGCCGCGGCGGTAGACGTGTCCGATGCGCCCACCGCGGCGCCCGCCGCCGCGCCCGCCGCCGCGCCCGCCGCCGCGGAGATTGCGCTGGTGGAGCGCACAGTATGCCTCGACGGCACCTCCAGCGACAAGGAGGCGTCGCTGGCGCACTCGGCTGCCGCGGCCGCCAGGGCAGCTGCCCGTGACCCGACAGCCCTAACCGAGGACGAGGCGGAGGGGGCCGCGGCACTCGACCTGGCGTGGTCGGAGCTCTATGTGAACGTGCTCAAGCGTGCGTGGCTGCTGCGACGGCGCGCGGCGGGCGAGTATCCCGACGAGCCCGATGAGGATGAGCGGGAGGGCGTGGCTCTTGGGCCGTTGGAGGGTCTGAGCTTCACAACGCTCGGACTGGCCTCTCCGAGTGCCGCGTGCGCGCAGCCGGCGAGCGTGCGCACTTTCGAGGCAGCACGGGAGCTGTTCAAGCTCGGCTCGGCACATGCGGCGCGCGCGAAGGCGACCTTCGTGCTCGACGGTTTCGTCACTCACCACTTCGACGTGCTCGAGCGCGAGGCGAACCTGTACGCGCAGCTCGCGCATTGGGAGTCCGACCTGAACCGCAGGCACGCGATGCACAAGCGACGTATCCAGCTGCTTCAGCCGCCGCTCGAGCAGCTCAATGAGCGCGCGTACACGCAGCTCGTGCGCCAGGGGCTCTTCGATCTGGCCACGATCTCGGCCGAGATGCTCGAGATCCGAGTGTCCCTCGTCAACACCTCCACCGAGCCCGTGGCTCAACGGTTGCGCAAGCTCCAAAAGGAGATCACCGAGACGGCGGAAGCATGCCGCAAATTCCTCTCGCGCTTTGACGCGAAGGACGGCACGCCGCCCGCAAAGGTGGACGAAGAGCAGGAGCGCGCGTACATCACGTGCCGCTTCACGCTCGCGCGCGCGCACGGCAAGCTTCCCACCCTCGACGGGATGACCGCCTCTCTGACAGAGTTTGAGTGCATCGACGCCTACCTTCGGCGCAACAAGGTCGAGGGCATGGAGGAGGAGGCGAAGATGTGCCGCGAGATGGTCGAACTGCTTCCACATAAAATCGCCGCCGCGCAGAAAAAGGCCACCGGAACCGCCTAACAAGTCGCGGGGGGTCACGGCGGCACGGCGCGGGCTGTGCCGACGCGCGTGCCCCTGCAGTCTGCTCGTGCAGTCGGGCGTGACCAGACGATCCGATCGTGGATCGGCATCTCACGACGCGCTCCGGGGGAGGGCGTACCGTGTTACGAGTCGAGTGTCGAGACCACGCATGCATGCGGCATGGCCGCCGCGCTGCGTGGGGCCGGCAGCATAGGTCGCCGCCCGTACGTACAGATTCGGATGCATCCCGGATTGTACGCAAACATATGTAGGAGAATTCTATTTGCGAATTCCGCGCTCAGGATGAAAAAAATCATCTATACCTGGCCGCGAGATAGCCTACTGATTGGGCTGAGCGCGCCTAAAGTGGTCAAATTGCATATGCCCTGCGTGGCGGAGTCCACCACCACCACCGGATGCCTGTCCACCAGAACGTCTCTCGCAAAGACGTCGTACCAATTGGTCCGATTCCCGCGTGGACTCCCAAGCTCGAACGCTTTCAACAGTCGGTCGTGAATCCCACTCGCGTGGACGAGGAAAGGTCGATGAGCGCGGCCGGCGCGGTCTGTGTGGAGAATTGAGTTGCCGTCGCGCGAGATGTGCTGCAACGGGTCGTAAGCCCCCTCGTGGCAGAGCCAGAGCCCGTGGCCAATGGTGCGGGTTTTGCCGAATTTGCAACCATACAAAGAGAGGAAGACGTCACTCTCGTCGTCGATGACGAGGCTCAGGCGGCCCTCTCGGAGTAGTTGGGCGTGCTCCACTCTCGACGAGGCACTGCTCGTGTACAGCAGGTTCGCCGCCGCCTGATCCTCATTATGCTCCACCCCGCCTCCGTGCTGCGAGATGTTGTGCAGGATCGGCAGCAGTCGCATGAGCGCCTCCGGGCTTCCCATGAACATCCCAGAGTTCGGATAGCAAGTGCTCGAGCGCGTGCGACACTCCAAGAAAGTGGGCATCCTCTCATGTGCCTCGCGGTAGCATAGGGGATACGAGCCGCACTCTCCCGAGAGCAGCACGCTGTCGACGGACAGATTCGCGACGAGGCGTGAGCTGCTGGATCTGCTGATAGGCCGGCCCATCAGCGAGCTCGCTACGTGTTTCGTCACCGTCAAACCAAGAGAATTTCCGACGACAGTGTCAGACCCATCGGCAAATATCACTGGGTACTGTGGCAAGAGGGCCGATAGCATCTGGATAGCACGGTACGCCGCAGGCAGCTTAATGCCCACGCCTCCCCAGCGCATCCCATGGCCTGCAACCACCAGTGGGATCTTGTAGTGGGCTGCAGAGAGACCGAGCGCCCAGGGAGGTCGTGTGTCGGTCATGTAAGTGAGCAGCACCGGCGTTCCATTTGCGGCGCCCAGGCCAGACGCCCAGCCCTCCAGCAGTTTGGCGCACGCGGCTACCTCTGCCGCGGACATTGGCAAGCTCAGTTGGAGCGGCCGACCGGATTGGTCTCGGGACAGCGCATGCATCTTTTGGGGTCAGTCGATCGGTCAGTCCTCTCTCTCCATCGTTCTTGGCTGCAGTTCTTGGCACACCTTTATCCATACATGTTCACAAGTGTGGTTTCGTTAATCGCGCGCGCTGGATTTTTCGCATGGTGCTCAATTGCTGTCGTCATCGACGGGCCGTCTGCATCGGACCACAAAGGGCGCCCACTCGCGATGACAAGAGCAATTTCGGCAACGGAGTCATGCGGAGTCTTCTTCATCCAACGAGCAATGCCGATCGGTCGTTCGCGTGCAGTCGAGCCGCCGTCCAGGTGCGGGTACGACCGCGACTGTCCGCGCAGCTATTCCCTCGATGAGATCAATCAAAGCGCCGCTCGATGGGCCCTGGACGATAGCCAAGTGGCTTCTGTACAGCAGCATGAACAGCACAAGCTCATGCGAGACGCGTGCGCTGGCCGTGGAAAGACCAATACGAAGATTCTCAGCACAGGTGGCTGGTGCGTCAAGAACGGGCCCGAGCACATCAAAGCCCCAGTGACCCTTGCCAATAACCACACCTACCTCCTGACGTACAGGCATGTCACTGCCGACCGCTTTCTCGTTGTAGCACTGCATGCCCTCCTTACGCGTCGTCTTGGCTCAACGCAAGGAAACCAGTGGCTCTCGGTGTCCGACTTTGGCGCTGGAGTAGGGCAGCTTGGCCACACGCTGCTCAGCATCGAGCCAACGCTGAGATATCACGGCTACGACGGCGCAGGCAATGTGGAGGCGGTTACGAATGGCTTCCTATCTTTTGCCGACCTCACGCTTCCCCTAGCGCTCCCACGTAGAGACTGGGTCATTTCGATGGAAGTCGGTGAGCACCTGCCCTGGACCCATGAAAAGATGTTCGTGCGCAACTTGCATGCGCATAACTGCCGAGGGGTCATACTGAGCTGGGCGCAGCTCAGTACGTGGGGCCACGGCCACATCAACAATCACAGGTTGGAGTACGTGAGGGAGATCTTTGAGGGCCTTGGCTACAGAAACGCTACGGACATCACCTCCGCGTTGCGCTTTGGCACCGGCGTTAACGACAGCCTCTTTGACCATCCCTCTCTGCAGCACCCACTTTCTGGCGGCTACTGGTGGTTTCGGAGGAACACCACGGTTGCGTACGAACGCATCGTTCCCCTGCAGACGGAAGGATGCACGATTGATCCCCAGTGCCTTCACGCGGATTGCAAGCGCGAGAGATCCAAATTTCTGAGCTATTGGAAGAGCCCCAGCCCGCGTTCGAGGTTCTATCCCTAGCTCTCTCCAGTTCTCGTTACTCCTTCCCGCCACTGTACCGACGGGACGCTTTCCATCACAGGCCCTCCCGCGCCGCGCTTGAGTCAGAATAAGACAGCCGCCACAGACCGTCTTTGAGACGTGCAATCTACAAGACAGAAGAGCACATGTGGTGTAGTTTGTCGTGTGTGAGACGGCGTTCAAACGCGAAACGGCGGTTGTTCGCTCGGCGGGCTCCGGGGATGCGCCGTCGGGGCCGGATCCGGACCGCGGCCCCTGCAACACCGGCCCGCACGGCCGCGGTGTCGCTCTCTGTCTGTGTATAACGCATGCGGTTGATGGTATACGCACTGCACCAAGTCTGCTGCACGCGTGCGACGTCTGGGATCCTGTGTGGAAGGTTTCATAATGGTGTTAGCTGACGTGTGTTTAACCGCCGCGCGGCGCCGCTGGAGGAAAGCGAAGGGTTCACCTGAGAGTCCTAGTCTGGCACGGGTCCTTTCATGCGCACCGAAACAAGTCACCTCGCGCCCCGCCGCCAAACCTAGCCTAGCATGCGCACCACGCGGCTCGGAAGCATACATGGCATCGGCCCGCACCGTTTCAGCCGGCCATCATGGTGCTCGAACGACGCGAGCAATTCGTAGCGGTCGCTCACATCGGTCATCGCGCAGACGCACTGCATGCTGAGCCCGAGCGATGCTAATTTGAGAACGAGGTGGGCCATGAGAAGCCCGGCAGGCCTTTGCTAGCGGGCACAGGCGATCCGTAGATGAAGCCGGCCGCCATGGGAGTCACCTCCTTCACCGGCACAGGCGCGGCCGGGGCGCTCGTGGGCGCCTCGGGCGGCGGCGGCGTAAAAGAGGTGGGCCACGAGAAGCCGGGCAGGCCCTTGCTCGCAGGCGTAGGCGATCCGTAGATGAAGCTGGCCGCCATGGGTTTCACCTCTTTCACCGCCACAGGCTTGGCCGAGGAAGTGCTCACCACCTCGCCGGTCATGTCGGCGATGAAAGATGTCGGGCTCGAGAAACCCTTCAGCCCCTTGCTTGCAGGCACGGGCGGCCCGTAGATGAAGGTGCCCTCGAGCGGGGTGGCCATCGAAACGACCGGCGCACGCGTCGGTGCACACAGCACCGCGCTGCCAACGTTGAAGGCAAGTGCGCTGGAGACGAAGGCGAGCATGTTGGCGAAGGTTGGAAAGCCAACGAAGCCGAGGCGCCGACGCAAAAGATTCTTGGCCGTTACGGCAGCCCTGACCGGAGATTTGTCATGTCAGCTACTTGAGAGTTCTCCGTGGCCATACGGCCTCGTTTTTCGAGCGGCGCGGTACTGTTCGAGAGTTTTTCGAGCGGCGCGGAAAGGACGAAACGATAAGAACCGCTTTTTCGCGCTGCTCCCCCTGCGTCCACGGTGCAATGGCGCTGGCGAGAGGGTTGCTGCATGCTGGCGCCAAGGTGGCGTCTGCCCTCAAGCCTGTGGTGCCTCCAAATATCATCTTCATGCGTACATGTATGGCTCGTCAGCAGCGCCGACTCGCGTGTCTTTTCACCAGGAATCACACGGCAGAAATGCGACTTCTTGATGGAAAGCGACTTCCCATGTTGGACCAGCATGAGGGAGACGGCGAGGGAGACGTGCTGCCTGTTGCTGCTGTCCTCCTCCTCCTGGACGCCGTGCCAAAGCTGCTGCTATTCCTTCTCTTGCTAGTTTTCACAGTTGCGGTCACCACATGGACGTGCCGTTTGTACCAGCGGCAGCGGCACCCATGGGACGGGGCCATGTTGAGTCCTCCCGCCGCACAGCTCCGGGCCGTGCAGCTCGAAGAGGAGGAGACGCTCCTGAAGAGACGCTCCTCATCAAAGAGCCCTTCGTCGAGGTTCGCGTCGCCTCCTCCTCCACCTCCCGATGAGGGATCCTCGGAGGCCACAGCAGCATCTGCGACGATGTCGTCTGAGGCAGCTTCTCCGACGAGGGCTGCGTTGCAGGCTATGATGCGGGCCGACGACAGCTGGATCAAGCTCAGGCCGGGGCTCGCACCGGCCGACGCAGAGGCGGCCGCCGAATCAGAGGCGGCCGCCGAAGCCGCAGCAGAGGCCAAGGTCGCGTCGGCCAAAGCCGCGGCGGCCGAAGCCGCAGCGGCCGAAGCTGCAGCGCAGGCACGCAGGCAGGCGGCGGCGGAGGCGGCAGCGGCGGTGTGGAAGATGAAGCGTGCTGAGAGCGCGCGACCCGACGATAGCTGGCTCAAGCGCCAATCCACCCTTGAGGCAGCCGAGGCAGCCGCGGCCGAAGCTGCGGCTGCCGAAGCAGCGGCGGCTGAAGCAGCAGCTGTCAAAGCTGCGGCGATCAACGCAGCGGCAGTTGAAGCTGCATCGGCCGAAGCTGCAGCGGCCGCCGAAGTCGCGGCGGCCGAGGCAAGGGCGGCCGAGGCAAGGGCGGCCGAGGCAAGGGCGGCCGAGGCAAGGGCGGCCGAGGCAAGGGCGGCCGAGGCAAGGGCGGCCGAGGCAAGGGCGGCCGAGGCAAG
>PJAB01000869.1:0-19657 GCA_002887195.1 Chrysochromulina parva | reverse complement strand
CACGGCCTGCTCCAGCTTCCGCTGACCATTGGGCGAAATGCGCTCGCAGTCGCTGATGTCGAGCACTCGAAGGGCTCGGAGCGCCCGCTTGCGCCCGGTGGCAATGAGCTCGGCAGTCAGGTCGGTGAGCTTGGTGCAGCGCGGTACGCTGAGCCGGCGCAAGCTGTGGGCGCGTGGAAAGTAGCCCGCAAGGATCTCGTCAGTGAGCTCGTCGCATCCGCCGAGCTCGAGCACACGCAGCCGCGTGCAGCCCGGGCCCATCCGCGGAAGCAGCTTCTCGAGCACCGCAGCTGGCAAGCCGACCGAGCCGGAGAGGTCGAGGTGCTCCAGATGTGAGCCAAGCTTCGCGCCGATTGTCGTCAGTCCGTACCCCTTGGAGTCGGGCCCGGTGAAATCAAAGGGCTGAGAGCGCGCGCTCCCAGAAGCGGGCGGTTGGAACCAGACGAACCGAAGGTGGCGCAACGTCGGTCGGCACTTGGTGGCGATGAGGGAGGCCCCGAGGTCATGCAGGGACGTGAACGGACCCCCGACGGCGAGAGAGCATAGGGTCGGCCCAGCCGCATTGCATAGCTCAGCGAGCCCCACGTCCGTCACATTCGAGCACTCGGTCAAGCATACGCGCTGCAAGCCAGCCAGATGCGCCGGCGCACCGCGGAACTCCATATTCGTCATGGCCGCGTCGCGCAGCGCGGCGTCGTTCAGCAGCGACGCGGAGAAGTCGATGTCGGTGAGCCTCTCGCAAGCGCTGAGTGCGTAGGCGAAGCTCGCCGCCGGCAGCCCAGTGAAGCCCGACAGGCCGAGCCGCCGGAGCGAGCGGCGCAGTGGCGCCAGGGGTGGCAGGCACGCGCGCAGCCAGGCCGGGGTGAGACGCACTCTGGAGAGGTCGATCGCGGTGAGTGTCGAGCCTTGCAGCATGCGTGCAACACCATCGGAGCTGCAAGCTGCACAGCCCGCGAGGCTCAGCGTGTGCAGGCGTGGCATGAGGGGCGCGAGTAGCAACGGACCCCCGCCTTCATCGCCGAAAGACCAGCCATCCAGGCACAGCTCCTCCACCTTAGCGTCATCGCGACCGAGGCGCTCAAAGAGGGGTGCTGCGTCGGTGTGCGAGAAGGCCATCTTGCCGAAACTGAGCCGGCGGAGCGGCAGCGTAGGTGCGGTAGCGAGCCGTTGCAGGAGCAGCACCGGGAGCTGCGGCCGTTCGATCCCATGGATCTCCTGCTGGCTATTGACGACCAAGGACGTGAGCGAGCTCGCTGAGCTCTTGACGAGTTCAACGACCTCAGAGAGTCGTTGGCGAGTACTCAGCGAATCTCTTCTGACGTGTATCTCGAGCTCACGCAGAGCCATCGAAGAGCGGCGTGCGGCCAGAATCCCAAGCCGCTGCAAGGGCTCAGGTGCCCATGCCGGCAGGTGCACAACTGTTCGCTGGGATGAGACCAACTTGCGCCAACACTGGCACGTGCACTCGCAAGATGGCCAATCGGTCGTCTGATCGAGGTAGCGGAACAGAACTATAAGGACATCCTCCGCGAGGGCGTCGATGCTAATCGTTTTCTCCATCAGATCGTGCGGAGATCGGCGCGCCTGTCCGGACTGAGGGATGCCATTGAGCCCGAGAGCTGACCTTTTAACAGTGAAGGCACCAACTTTCATCAGTAGAAATGCGGCCGATATGCACAAGCTCCGGCTATGGCCGTTTCCAAACTGTCTGAGAACTTGTCTGTGAGCGGCGTTTGTGTTGTGCATGTTGTGCATGTCGAAAACGTCCAAAACGAGACGACCACGAACGACCCGACATCCGAGATGAAGAAGTACGACCGCTGCCCTGGGACCACCCCAATTGAACTCGAACCAGCGACAGCTTACGCTCGTCGCCGCTGCGCACAAGGCACGCACATTGTCTTTGTGGCATCCAACGGCCTCGCCTCGACGATTATGCGTGGGAGTTTGACAGTCAGCGTGCTCAATCAGTCGCGAGACATTCATGGAGTGCGAGCGACAATGTGTGGGCCGCCTTGCGACGCAGCGCTACTCGCACGCCACTTGCAGCTCCACGGTCCGGCGAGCGCTTGCATTGTGATCAAGTACGCCACGAGGCAAGTGCACGACTTCTGCCGTTCACAGAACATGATTGTAGCCTTGGACAATGTGGACAACTTTCGTGGCTTTGACGACCGTGAGCTCCATGGCGAGCATTATCAGACTGTCGATGCGCTTCTGGTGCAAACGCGCCAGCACGCTGAGTGGGTCGGTCGGCGCGGCGGCTTGAGAGGCGTCGTAATGCCCCACCCGCACGGTAATCTCAACGGATGGAGCCTGCGCCACAATGGCGTTCGGTCGCACATTCGCGAGGTGGGCATCGTCGTAGGTGACGCATGGCGCAACATGCCGACCAAAGAGGAGACAGTGCTCCTTGCCGCCGCGTGCTGTGCGAGCAATGCCTCGTTGCGACTGGTCTTCTCATCCCCGAACAGGCAGATCTCTACAACGCGCGTGAGCTGCCCCGATGCGAAGGGCAGAGCCACGTGCATGTCGCCATCGTGCCCGAACGCAACGGACATGGGCCGTCTTGAGCGGCTGCTTCAGCTCGGCAGGCGCATGCAGGGCAGCAGTCCTCACCGCATCGGCCGTTACGAAAGCGACCAGGGCGAAGGAGGCAGGGGCCATGGTGGCAGCAGTGAGAATTGGTGTGCTCGGCTCGGCGCTCGTCATATCGCTGTACCCATCGCTTGCGACGCTGTCGACGCCAGCAAAGAGTCATCGGAATTGCCTACGGCATTGCCTACGGCGGCGCAGCCTGTGGGGACACAGGCGTGGCACTGGCCCGGAGTCGCCCTGGACGATGTCACGGGCCAGCAGAAGTATTATGAGTCGACGGTCGTGCGTGACCAAGTGGACGTCGCGTTGCTTTGGAGGCCCGGCAACCAGCTCGGTGGCTCACTCGCGGTGGCCAACCGCCCCCCCACGCGACTTGCGTGGTGGTGGTCGCACGGCGTACCCACGGTCGGCTACCCAATGGTCGCGTATGTCGAGGCGGCGCGCCGCGTCGGGTATCCCGTCCAGCTGCTCAACCTGACACGACCACCCGATGTGCTCAGGGCACTGTGTGCGATCTCGGGAGCCTCGACGCGGCATTGCCTACATAAGCGCGCGATCCATGGCGCGGCGCTGACATCGCCTCAGGCTTCATCCCTGACCTTGATAGCGGCTCTCTGCTCGATCGCCGAGCGTTGTGCGCCCAGTGGGCGGTTGAAGGCGGGCTTGGCTTGAGAGTTTTCGTGAGTTGCGCTGGCTCGTGTACGGGTCTCGGACGAGTGCGATGTCTGCATTTTACGTTTCCGTTCCTGAGCCCTCACAACGACCGCACCACACACTATAGTACACAATTAAGTTGTTCTGTGTTGTGTGTATACTCTCGGAGAACCGTCACGGCGTATAAATGTTATAGAGCTCGGCTACTTCTAGCTCTGACCTCTGTACGGCCGTTAGAACGGAACCGGAACCATCGATGACCATGTGTTCGCTAGCCGCATACTACGGCTCCTTGCGGAAGATGAGGTAGCCATGGCGGTGCCCCAAGACCACCGACGTGCACCGATAGCAAGGCGGCACGCCTCCGCCCCACGAGACCCGCGCTGGCCCATCTTGCCCGCCGCCCATCCCGCCCTCCCACATGCGCCCACCCCACACGAACACGGAGCCGTCGTTGAGGGCGACCGCTCCATTGGTGTAGCACACCGCCCCATGCGCGACGCGCAACCCTGCAAGCCCCGAGATCCGGCAAGGAGCGTGGCACTCGTCGTTCGAATGGCCGAGCGAGCCGCCGTCAGCGTCGCCCCAGGTGAACGCGCGCCCGTCGACGGTGATCGCGAGCGTCGAGTATGTGCTGCAGCTGATCTCGGCGACAGCCCCGAGGCTCGGCGAGAGGAGCCGACGTGGCATGCGCACCCCAGACATCGGGCTATACGTCGCGACGCCCTCCTCCATCCCACTGATCGGCTCGTGCTCATCGAGCGCGACGGGCTGGTTCGAAGGCAGACCAACGGGCCCGTGGCCGAGCAGGTTGCCGTTGGCGTGATCCTCGCCAAACTGGTGCCCAAATGTGTAGACTTCACCAGTGGTTGTGAGAGCGCAGCAATGGAAGCCGCCGGCGACGAGCTGGCGCAGCGGCATACCGCTCAAGGTGCTCCACGCACGCAGCCGATGCGCATCTTCGCGACAGAAGCGGCCCTGTGTATACATTTGGCACTGCGTGCTGCCCGAGACGGCGCCCGAGTGGCCTCCTGCGAGCTTCTCAGCCGCAGCCTTGGCACGCGCCACCAAGTCGCTCTTATCGATGCAGTCGTGAGTTGAGAGCCTCGCCTCGGCGATCAGGGCCTTGAGCTCGCGCAACGACATGGACTCGACGTTGTGGCGCCTACCAGGACGCTGAGTGCTCTCGTCGCCGCGGCTCGCCTCCGTCACGGAAGGTTGGCAGTGCACCGCTGTGAACTGCAGCCCGCATGTGACAAGCAGCACCTTCTCGCTTGCGCCGCCGAAGCGCTCCACCATGGCCGGCCGCTCCGCTTGCTGTTGCGTGGTGGTCCTACGGAGCAACTGGCCCGATGTGTTTGGCCCCCATGTGTACAGGTGGCCTCTGCGTGTCACCGCGGCGCAGTGGAAGCCAACCGAATGGCGGCGTCCGTGGAAGTAGCCTGGCACAGCCGCAGCGATCGACTGCACGTCGCGCAGCTCATCCAGTCGTGTAGGCACGCCGACGATGCCTTGGGTGCGCAGCCAGTGCTGCCCCCAGTGCCACACTTGGCCGTCGGCGGTGAGCGCGATCGTGGCGGCGTCGGCGCAGGCAATCTGCACAATCGGGTGCTCGGAGGCGAAGGGCAGCGCGGTGGGACGCTTGTATCCCTGGTCGTGTCCTGTGAAGCCCTCACGACCCCACGCGAGCACGAGGAGCTCCGGCTTCCACGACGGGTCCGTCGCGACGGAGCGCCAGCGCTTGGACACCTGTGCGAGCGTCCCAAGGCTCTGGAGCAGCAGGTAGCGGAACACCTGGCAGAGCATATCATACTCGAGAAACTCGGAGTCTTTGTGCTTGAACGGCATGAACTTGAGAACGCCCGAGACCTTTCGGCTCGTGTTGCTGGAAGGGTCCCAGGTACTCTGCTGCACCTGCCGGCGCACGAGCTGCCGGTGATACGAGGCCACCGCCGCGACTGCCGCAGCCTCCACTTCCTCGCCGCGCTGGAGCGCCGCGGCAATTCTGCGCTCCAGCACAGCCGCGGCCGCGTCGGTGAGCACGAGGCGCTCATTCTTGGCCGCACGCTCAAGCGCCGCACCGATGCGCGCCGCGCGCTCGCCCTTGAGGATCACATCGCGCTCGAGCTCCAGGAGGGCCTCTCTCGCCAACGCCGTGAGAGTGGGCGCATGCACATAGTGCACGCTCCCTATAGGCGCGGTGAGGCCGGGCTCCCCTAACGTAGGATCCTGATCCTCCCCTCCAGCGCCGCCATCGTGGGCGCCAGCGACTCCAAGGGCATTTGCGCCACCGCCGATGGTGGCTGCTGGTGCAGTGCCAATCGGTGCCGCGGCGGCGCCTTGTGCGGGCGCCACTTCTTGCATGAGAGCCCCGAGTGCCATCGTTGTATCATGCAGCACGTGCTGCCACCGCTGGAGCGTGATCGTGGTCGCGACCGACTCGAGCGGCGCCAAGCCTCCCACGCCGAGCTCCAGATTGCGCGTCATCGCCTCCACCTGGAGCACCTGCGTTGCGGCCGCATGGAGCTCGCCCCACGCTTTGAAAAAGGGCGCGAGCCGCGAGAAGGGGAAAGTCGCGCCTGAAAAGTCTTCTTCGAGGGCGAGGAAGCGTGGGCACGCGGTGGCAATAATGGCTGCCTTGGCCTCGACAGTCGTCATGGCCTCGGTCCACGTGATTGCAGACGAAGGGTTAAGGTTAGAGAGCACACTGCCCCAGCCCGACCAAGAGAGCAGATCGGTAGTTGTGTCTCCCTTCCGCACGTATTCCGCCCCCTTGGCGACCGCCGTGTCGACTGCGGCACTGATGCGCTCGGTCATCAGCTCCCGCCGCTTCTGGCTGAGTGCCGAGCTGACCGCGGCGCTCACGGTCTCACCACGCCGCCGCTCGGTGCGCACCTCCTCAAGCAGCCGATACGCTTCCTCCTCGCTCAGTTGCATGCGCCAGCTGTCCGCCTTTTCGGAGAAGGCGGCGCGCAGCACGGCATCCACGTCCAGCCACGCGGCTACCGCGGCAATGGCGGCCGCCTCGAGCGTCTCGCCACGCTGCAGCGCCGCACCAACGATCTCGCGGAGCGAGGGCATCTCTCCGGTTGGGAGCTGCACGGCAACGGCCGCGGCAGCAGCCTGGAGCGCCGCATCCGTGCGCCCTTGGCGTCGGCGCTCCATGTGCGCCTTGACAGCCCCCTCGGCCGCCTGCTCGAGGCTGCTCGCTTCGCTGCGGCGGAGCGAAGCGGCGACGGAGAGTGTGAGATCTAAGAGCGACTGGCTGCCTTGGCCGGTACCCCCCGCAGCCGTGCCGTCGGCAGACGCGAGATCGGGCGCGAGATTAGGTGCGAGATCATAGCAGAGCAGCTCTGCGGCGCGTTGGATGGCGATGGCGACGTGGTTGAGGTCAGAGCGCCATGCGCGCAGCGTCTCTTGCACGGCCAAGTCGAGGAGCTCGCCACCTTCGACCGCCCGCGCAACTGCATCCCTGAGCAACATGGTTGCCGCCGCATCGAGCAGTATGTGACCCTGCTGCGCCTGCGCATGCAGTGCTGTCTCGATCTCATTGGAGACGATCTCCTCAACGGCCGAGGCTTCACATCGCTCGAGCGCACCTGATGAGGGAGGCAATCAGTAGCAGTCAGCGGCAGTCAGCGCCGTCAGCGGCAGTCAGTGGCACTCAGTGGCAGTCAGTGGCAGTCAGTGAAGCGCACGCTCGGCATCAAAGTGCTCGTCCTCGCGCAATCTAACGGAGCCCAAGAACTCGAGCCAGCCGCCCGAGATGAGCTCGTTCACGACGATGACTTGCATATGCGCGCGCGTGACCGCCCGATAGAGAAGTGAACGAGTATGCCGGTCGGGGGACGCGCCCGCCTCGCCGGCGCCCTCGGCCGCGTCTCCAGCGCCCTCGGCGCCCTCGGCCGGCCGCGGTCCCTCCCCCGCGCAAGACGCATCGCTGATCGGATGGTCGAGTCCAATGCCGATGACGATAAGGCGCTCGAGGCCGTCAAACTGGTCGATGCTGTCGAGCACAATTCGCTCGATCCCGTCCGCAGGCAGCCCACCGCCATCGACGCTCGAGCCCACGTGCGCGGAGGCGTCTGCCGCGGAGACGAGGGCCACTTGCCAGTCCGGAAAGGTGCGCGCGAGGCAATCGGTCAGCTCGGGCCGCAGGCGCGCTACGAACGCGCCGCTTGCGCACAGCAGTGCGAGGCGGTCGTGCAGCGGCAACCCGGAGTACGTGCGGCGTATGAAGCTGAGCGCCTCGCAGACGTGATGCGCATAGCCGGCGGCGACTGTGCCGAAAGCCGCGGGATCATGATCGAAGAGGAAGGATTTGAGGGGCGGCCCGACGGCGCTGTGGTGGCAGCGCGTGAGCAGCTTCTGCTCGCCGCCGAGTTGGAAAGCCATTGCACCAGCGACGATACGGCGCGAGCAGCGCACTACTTCGGTGAGCTGCACGCGCTCGGCCTCTGTGGGGAACGGGATGGAACGTCCGAGGGACTGCGAGATGTCGGCGAGCAGTAAGCGCCGCGTCCTGCCCGGAGTGACGAAACTCTCGACGCGCTCGCGCAGCTCGGGGCGCGAGTAGACGTGATGGGACTCGTCCACGACGAGCAGCTCAAACGGACCCGCACCCACGGCGGGGCGCGTCACGAGGCGCGTGCCGCTCACATCGAGTGCCACCGCGCGCGGCCCCTCGTCCATCGGGTCATGTAGCAAGAAGAGGCGAGAGAGGGCCCGCTCACGCTGCACGGCATCGCGCACACGCTTGCAGATCCAGCGGCACACGAAGAGGCACAAGGGCGCGCTCCAGCACGTGAAGAGTACTTTGGCCGTCTTCTCCACTGCGAAGGAGGGCTCGTCGGTCGCGACATCGTGAGCGCCGATGGGCGCCGAACCGGGCGCTCCCAGCAACACCTCGAGGATGCGGGCCATCGCGACGAAGGTCTTGCCGCCGCCCGCGGGCGCCTCGAGCAACACGTGGCGTGCGGTGCTCACTGCGGCCAGCACGGTGCGCTGATGCGGCGTGAGTTGCTCGAGCATCAGCAAACTCGCTTCATACACGGCCGCAAAGTGGCCCTTGTCGGAGGTCACACGCAGCGCGCCATACACGGTGCCGTTGGGCGAGACGCCGGCATCGGCAGCGGCGGCGCCGCTGACCGAGGTGATGGTCGAGGTGACGGCGGTGGCAGTGCCGAAACTGGTCGTGTCGACGCTCGTAGTGGCGACGGCAGCCTTGAAGCTCCGTTTCTCCGCCAGCAAAGCTTCGAGCGCGCTCTGCCACGCGTCGAGGCTGGGTGCCATCCGATCGTCATCGTCAGCGGCGCCCCCCTCGAGGACAAGGCGCGTCGCGCCCGCCGAGCCACTCGTCGTGCCGCCCGGCGACTCCCCGGCGATGACTGTCAGGCTCGGTCCACGTGTGCTGCTGTTTCGCTCGTACGTGGTCACGGCAGTTACGCTCAAGAAGCCGATCGGGACAGAGGCTGCGCCGTCCTCGAACCACTCGAAGCCTTCGGTGTGTAGCACGAGATGGCGCGAGATCTTGACCACGGAGCCGGCGCGTTCGTGTGACGTGGCCGAGCGCCCGCGCGCCGCCAGCCTCGTCAGGAAGCCACTCCCAAAGGCCTGCGGGGTCGCCGCCGCCTGCCGAGCTCCGTCGGTGCGGTCGGCCGCGTCGGACGCCAGAGAGGCGCCACCCTCGAGAAAGACGCGGTGGCCTCGGGGCAGCGCAGCAAGCTGATGGTTCAGCGCCGCGTCGAAGTCGCCCGAAAGAATGTCGTCACGCAAGGCATGCACAAAAGAGACGTCGCTCAAGCAAAGCCGCACCACCAAACCATCCGGCCCATCCGCAAACAGAGCCACCGGCCGCTGCAGCCCGCCACCCGGGAGCGCGCGAGCGATGGCGCCGCGTAGCGCATGGGCGTCGAAGACCTCGAGCAGCGCCGCGGGCCGCTGCGACGGCTCGAGCGTCGTCGTGAGCCGCAGCTCCTCATGGAGAGCATCCGCACGCACGCCACTCGCACCAGGGGTCAAGGGAGCGAGGCTCACTTTGACAAACGAGGTGGCAGCGGCGGAGGGGTCGGGGGCGAGGGCGGCTGCGAGAGCGCGGAGCTGCGCCGCGCTTGCCTCGCTTGCCGCGCTTGCCGCAGAGCTTGTCAGCAACACGTGCACTGCGGCGCTCAGCAGCGGGCGCAGTGCATCGAGAAGCTCCTCATCGCACTGCCCTTCCTCGTCGAGGTCCAACCAAGCAAGAGTCCGCAGCCCTTCCACGCACATCATGGCCTGGAGCGCTGCAATGAGCGCTGGCAGGTCTGCGCGGCTCGTGATGCGGACGACATGATAATGGCCCGCCACGGACGAGCACACCTCGAGAGCAATGGCGCGGATGCGGGCGGCGGCACAGCTCACGACATCAGTCATCGGGGAGTCGGCAGCGTCCACGGCAGCGCCCTTGAACCCCTCGGCGCTTACCTTGCCTCTCGAGTCGGCCGTTGCAGCCTCCACCGCTCCGGCAGCCTCCACGAGAAGGAGCAGGGCGGGCGGCGCTGGCGCATGCAGGTGCCCGAACAGGTCCTCGAGCGCCCCAAGATCCACCGAGAGCAGCGCGAGCGCCTCGTCACGCACGTCACGATTGAAGCCGTCGATCAAGGAGCTCAACCCGACGGCCACTCTACACTTCGTCTGCACCGTGGTGGTAGTGGCCTGGGCGGGCTGGGCGATGCCCGACGCTGCCGGCGGGGTCACGTGCTCGTCGCTCAAGATGCCCGCCGTTGGCGGACAGGAAGCACCGCACACGGAGCGCGCAGCCTCGGTCACTGCTGCGGCGATGTCATACGGCAGGCCAGACACGTGTGCAGATATGGCAGGTATGAGCACACGCAGCACGAGTGCTGGTGCAAGGTTGACAGCTCGATCACACTGAAGCCACACCACGGTTTGGACTCCCGCACTCCGAAGTGCCGCTGCACATAACTCGGTGCCGTACTGGAGAGCGATGGCGATGATGCGAGGAGGTTGAGACAGCTTCTGGATGCTTTTGACGAGGTCTGACGTCGAGAGAGCGCCAGTAGGCGCCTCCCAGCCCATGCCCATTGCCACCCACACCATCGCGTCCACGCCCTCGAGCAGGTCTGTGCGCACCACCTTTGCATCGGCATCACTCACTAGCACTGTACTCGTTGTGGTCAAGGCGTGTGAGTTGCTCGTGCGGAGCCCGTCAGCGATCGTCTCGAGCGCCCGCTCCGATGCTAGCCGAGACTGCGCAAGAGCATGCAGCGCCGGGAGCGGCTGGATAGCGACGTGGAGACGCATCACACGGTTGGGGGGCGCTCCCGCCGCCACGAAGTGCTCGTTGTTTGCCGCTGCCTGCTGAAGTTTGCCGAGCGAGTGCAAAACGGAACGCAATAGTGGGAGTGAATGAAAAGTGTGCGTGTCTTCTGTGAGGTCTAAGACAAGGATGTGGAAAGGTGCCTCTCGAGATGTTGGAATTTTCATGGTACGGGAATCTTCCAGGAAGGAATCCCGTCTGCCCCAACTGTTTTTGCGTTTTCGAAGCGCGGCGCAAATTTCTTTTCGCTCGGGCCTCGCGTCTACCGCTCGCCCCAACACGAAAATATGTCCCACCTGCCCCTGCACTGCGATACGTTCGAGGTTGACTCGCCGCACGTCACATACAGGTGAGCACGAGAGCACGAGAGCTGCGCGAATCGGCGGCCAGCGCGGCACGAACGCGTCGCTGTACCCTGAGCAGTGCGCCGCCACCGAATTGACCTGTCGCCACCCACGTCTCCTGCGGCAGTGAGGAGTACATCCAGTCCACGTACCAGTACCAGACCACGCGCGTCGCCCAGGAGGCTGGCAAGACGGTGCGCCTTTTTCCCCACGGAGCGCGCATCCACGTGGCGCTGGCGGCATGTCTACTGGTCTGCGATGCAAGCCGTGATGAAAACAAGCGCATCTGACCCTGCTGCACTGGCATGCTGATGTCCGCAGGTCGCCCGCCCGGTTTCGACGGAGTACGAGTTCCGCACGAAGCGGAAGGTGCCCAAGATGGGCCTGATGCTCGTTGGCTTGGGTGGCAACAATGGGTCAACGTGCGTTGCGGGCGTCATCGCCAACAAGCTCAAGATGCAGTGGGAGACGAAGAACGGCACCAAGAATGCCAACTACTGGGGCTCGCTGACGCAGGCGTCGACGTCGCGCCTGGGCGGCCACGGCCCGTACGATGCGGACGTGTACGTGCCCTTCAAGTCGCTCCTGCCGATGGTTGATCCCAACGACCTCGTCATCGGCGGCTGGGACATTTCGAAGACCAACCTCGCGGACGCGATGAAGCGCGCCAAGGTGCTCGACGTGACGCTGCAGGAGCAGCTCCGCCCGCACATGCAGCACATCGTCCCGCTCCCGTCGGTCTACTATCCCGACTTCATTGCGGCCAACCAGGAGGAGCGTGCCGACAACTTCCTCCTTGGCGAGTCGAAGATGGCTCACCTCGAGCAGATCCGCAAGGATATTCGAGACTTCAAAGCGGCCAACGGCCTCGACACGGTGGTGGTGCTGTGGACGGCGAACACGGAGCGCTTCGCTTCGGTGCAGTCGGGCGTCAACGACACGGCCGACAACCTGATGGCCGCGATCTCGTGCGATGAGCCTGAGGTTGCGCCCTCGACCATCTTTGCCGTCGCATCGATCCTTGAGGGTTCCATCTACATCAATGGCTCGCCGCAGAACACCTTCGTGCCGGGCGTGATCGAGCTCGCCGAGAAGCACAATGTGATGATCGGCGGCGACGACTTCAAGTCAGGCCAGACTAAGATGAAGTCGGTCTTGGTTGACTTCCTCGTGTCGGCGGGCATCAAGCCCACATCGATCGTCTCGTACAACCACTTGGGCAACAACGACGGTAAGAACCTGTCGGCGCCGCACACGTTCCGATCGAAGGAGATTTCGAAGTCGAACGTGGTCGACGACATGGTCGGCTCGAACCGGATCCTGTACGATGAGTACGAGCACCCGGACCACGTCGTCGTGATCAAGTACGTGCCTAACGTGGGCGACTCGAAGCGCGCCATGGACGAGTACACCTCAGAGATCTTCATGGGGGGGGTGAACACGATCGTGATGCACAATACGTGCGAGGACTCGCTGCTCGCGACGCCTCTGATCCTTGACCTCGCACTGCTCGCTGAGATGACCTCGCGCATCGAGTACAAGACGGCGCACATGCCTTGCTTCTCCTCCTTCCACCCGATTATGTCGATCCTCTCGTACCTGATCAAGGCGCCGCTCGTGCCGCCGGGCACGCCCGTGGTGAACGCTCTCTTCAAACAGCGCTGCTGCATCGAGAACATCTTCCGCGCGTGCGTCGGCCTGCCGCCGGACAACTCGATGCTGCTCGAGCACAAGAAGGGTATGGTCGAGCGCGCCGCCTCCCCCTCGCGCCGCACGGGCGCCGCCAGCTCCACTTCGGGCGCCAAGAAGCAGAAGATCTGAGCTCGAGCGCGGCTCGTAGCAGCAATATTGTCGCGTCTGTTATTCCTCGTTGGCTGTGGTCGGTCTCGGGCGCCTCCGGGACCGTCGTATCGTTGGCTTGGTTATACTCTGGTCAGGAGGAGGTGGAGGGCGAGGGGGACCGTTGGACTGTGCTCGGCTCTGTGGCTGTTGTTCCTCTCGCGTGGGGGCTTATTACGTAAGCTCGGGGTCACTGTCATTCGCATGAGGGGTGATTATTTGCCTGTTGAGTCCCCTGGTGATGTGAGATATTTCACTGTTCTATGCGTATTAAATTTGCTGTTCGGTGTGAGACAGCGCTACAAGTATCCGTTCACACTCATCGCGGAATTTTAACGGCCACAACACGTCTTTCATGAAATTCGAGCGCCCCTGAACCAGATGAGGGACATCCTCGTGAAGGTCGTCCCCCAAACACCCAAACGACGGGTTTCTGTGGAGACGCCTCCGCTACCGCCCAACCCTCCACCGCTGGCGCCTTCAACGCCGTCGCAGACGCCTTTGTCGAGTACTGGAGTCCATCGTGCGAGGGTGCCGCCAGCCGCGTCACCGCCGTGGACTGGCAGAGGCGCCGTGCCAGCCTCGTCACCGCCGTGGACTAGCAGAGGCGCGGTGCAAGCATCGGAGACGCCTTCACCACCACCCGACCGACCACCGCCGGCGCCTCCACCGAGGTCGCAGACGCCTCGGTCGAGTACTGGAGTCCATCGTGCGAGGGTGCTGCCAGCCGCGTCACCGCCGTGGACTGGCAGAGGCGCCGTGCCAGCCTCGTCACTGCCATGGACTGGCAGAGGCGCCGTGGAGTCGCCTCGCAGTTGGGCGCACCGCGAGTCGTGGCTATCCGAAGAGACCTTCTGCTCAGCAAAGCAGCAGCGCGCCGTCAACATATCTGTGCCTGCTCGCTCGCCGCTCGTGTCGATCCCCGTCAGCCGTTCGATGCATGCCGGAGAATCTCCGCTGAGGCTCGGCGAGTACTACGATTCGTTTTACAAACGCTCCTATGACCATATGACCGACCTGGCATCCCGGACAGTCCAACGGGCAATGCGCGCCGCGCTGAGCCGCCGCCATGCCGCTGCAGAGCTTCGTGTGCGCCAGTCCGCCGTGCACACCCTCCAGCGGGGGTCGCGGGAATGGCTTGGGCGCCTCCGTCGAGAGTCCGGCATCGTCGATCTCCGGCTGCAGATCTTCACCGCGGCGCTGCAGCGCTCCATGGGGGGCTCCATGGGGGGCGAGGCGGGACGCCGACGCAGCGTCGGCGCTGCACGGGTCGCACCTGGTGCCGGTCCTGCTATTGGTGCTGGTGCTGGTGCTGGTGCTGGTGCTGGTGCTGGTGCTGGTGGCCGTGCTGGTGCTGGTGCTGGTGCTGCTCATGGTGGTGGTATTGGTGCTGGTGCTACTGATGCTGGTTGCTGCGGCAGCAGCGGTGGTGCGAGTGGTGCATCGGATTTGCGTGCGGCCGAGCGACTTGCACCACGGACGCCGACCTGGGCTGATCGATTGCCAAATAAGGAGCACTCCCCTCGGACACCAGTGCATGCCACCGCCGTGCGTACGACACCCTATTCAGCCGCCTCGGCAGCACTGTACTCCACTTCCGAATGGCGCCCATCTCCGACTCCGATAGGTTCGGACGGTTCGCAACTGCTCACGCCAGCTCGCCCCCTACTCGAGGAGCAGCAGCGCGTGCTCATCGAGAGACTGCGTGCCACCCTCCGCTGCTGGCAGCAGCCTTCCCTCGTGCGCGCGCTGCGCAGCTGGCAGCACGCCCATCGCATCCTAAGACGGAAGAACGGCGCGTGGGCCATCGCGTTGGAGGCCAACGAATCGATCGACGTGCGCGCCGGCTGGCGCGCACTCCGAAAGCGCGTGAATCGCGTGCAACGGCGGCACGCGCGCGTACGCCGCGTCGCGATGCTCGCCTGCTGCTTGTCTCTGCTGCGCTGGCGCCGCATGCTCCTCTCGCGAGCCGACGCGCGTAGCCTGCAGCTCGCGGCCCGTGCGCACGCCGCGGGCCTTCCGCTTCGAAGCACGTGGCGCGTTTGGCTCCGTGTGACTCTGCAGCTCGCGCGCCTCGCGCACCTCGCGCGGCGCGCCGATGCGAGCGCGCGCCTCGTCGGGCTGCAGCAGCAGGCACGTGCCGTGCGCGCGCTCAGCTCGTGGTGCGAAGCGAGCTACGTCCAGCGCGACCTAACGGCACGTTCGAGAGCCGCGTGGCTTGGGCGCACCCTGAGCCACGGCTTGCCAACGATCCTAGCGCGGTGGTGCGAGCGTGCAAAGGACGTCGAGCTGCGCGAGCGGAGAGTGCGCGTGGCCAAGGCTACACGGCTCGTTCACCCATTCTGGGTGCGAAGCGCCACCGCGTGCGCGCTCGTGCGCTGGCGCGCTACTGCGGCCAGTCGACAGCGGGCGTGTCGGCCGCACGAGCGTGAGCACGCGCAGCTGGCGCGGCGGCTTGTGTGGAAGCGCGAGCTGCGGCGCTGGCTCGCGTGGTATGTTTCGTCACTCGAGCGGCGAGCGGCAGGCCGTGTAGGCTCGCTGCACCATCGGGTCGTAACGGCCGCCGTGCTGCTGCGAGCCATGCGCCGCGCGTCGGCCGACGCGCTGTGGTGGGCACGTCTCACACGGATGGCGGGCGGCGCTCGTCGGCGGCGGTGCGTGAGCGCCTGGCGCGCCGTCTGCGAGGCGCGCCGACTCGTGGGCGCCGCTACGGCGTGCTCCTGCCTGCGAGCGCTGCATCGAGCGTGTACGACGTGGACCGTAGTAGCGATGGCAGAGCGTGAGAATCGGGGCCTGATAGCCCGAGGCATCGTCGCGAGGCGGAGGGTGCACGCTCGGGCTTTGCAGGTCGCCATTTGGGCGTGGGGAGCCGTGTGGAGAGCCGAATCGAGCCAACACACTCACGCGAGCCGCCTCGGGCATGCGACGAAGCGAAGGCGAATGCAGGCGAGCTGGATGCGCTGGAGACAGGACAGTCGCTCCGGCGCTCTCTACCGGGTGGTGGCGCGAGCGGCGGACCGGCGAGCACGTGACGTGGCGCTCGCGGCGTGGCGCGAAGCGGCCGCGTCCCAAGGCGCGCTGCGGTTGGCGCATCGAGCCGTTAGCGGTGCGAGCCAACGGCGGGCGCTCGAGAGCAGCCTGTGGCGATGGCGTGCCCTCTACCACTTGGAACACAGGCGCGCTCCTTTCCGGTGCGCTCTGCGGGCGGCTCGGGCTGAGGCGGCGAGTCCGGCGCCGGCGTCCCTCCTGTCTTCGCCACGGGCGCATGAGGACACGAGGAACCCAAGGGGACACGTGGCACCCAAGGGGACACGTGGCACACCACACGAAGACACGTGGCACCCAAGGGGACACGTGGCACCCAAGAGGACACGTGGCACCCCACACGAAGACACTCCCACCGATAACGAGAGTCGCAAGGCCGCATTGGAAGAGGCGCTCGCCACTCAAGTACGAGACGTATGGAACAGCGCGCGGCAGCGAGCGCGAGCGCGGGCCCTTGTGCGGGAGCGCTGGCAACGCTGGCAGCGCTACCTGCCCAGCCATTCCAAGCACGCGGCAGCGCTCGTGACGGCACGCGCGCGCGGGCGGACGCTGCAGCGCGCCAAACGTCGCTGGAAGCACTGGACGGTACGAATGTGGCAGCTGAGCTGCAGCCTGTTGGAGGCCGCGGAGCATGCAAAGCGAGCGTGGTGGTACACGTGGTGGCAACGGACGCGCGAATGCCGCGCACGCCGTGGGATGTGGGCGAGGGCGCCGTTGCGAGCGGCGTGGCTGCAGCGGTGGCGCCGCGCTTCGAAGGCTCACACAGCCCTCTCGGCTTCTGAGGAGTCTCGGTGGAATACGACTCGGCTTCACCTGTTGATCGGTGCCATTCGCTGTCTGGCGACGCGCGCTCTGTTCATCGGTGCCATGCGCGCGCGGCTGGACACGCAGGCCCGAGCGTTCGACAGTTGGGTCTCACGGGTACACAGGCGTCGCGGCGTCGCGACTTGGCGATACGCTGCCGCCGCTTGCAAAGGCGTACGCGTCGGTTCGGAGCGCGCCCCTGCCGTGCTCGAGCCCCTCCGTCGCCGGTCTGCGCTGCGCCGGCTGATGCGCAGATGGCGCGCCCGTGCTGTCCTCCAGCTGCTCAGCGAGCTCGAGTACGAGCGCCGTCTTGGGCACTCGGGCGGCGAGCGCGCCGCATTTGGTCAATGGCAGTGTGCCGTCGGCCATCGGCACTACCGGCGCGCGCTCGAGGCCATCGGTGCGTCAGCGGCACGCCACGTCAGCGCGAGGCAGGCACTACACCAGTTGAGCCGGGCGGCGGCGCGCCGGCGGCTCCAAGGCATCGGTCGAGCGGCGCTCAAGCACGAGCTTGAGGTCCTGTGGCGCTGCCACACAGGAGCATTGGAGGCGGCATTTGAGGTGTCCGCGGCCCAGTGGCCAACGGCTCCCCGGTGATCGCAACGCTCCCTACCTCATCATCTGACTCTACTCGGAACTTCATCAGCATCAGATTCTTTGGAGTTCAGTCATCACCCGCAATCATGTTGATTGCAACGGGGCAAATAAATGACCCAAAGTTCGTCACGACGCTGTCATCTCCAAAACTTCACCCCCGGCATCCCCAGCGTCCCCAAGGGGGGTAGGGAGGGGGACTCTCAGTGTGGGTAAGAACTGCATCTATCAATCAAAAACACGTCACAGAAACAAAAAGCCACTAATGCTGCAGAGAGGGACAACGCGCCGCTTGCAGGCGGCGCATTCCTTGGAGCCGCTGGTGGGGTCGTCGGAGGGGCCGACGGCGGGCGCGTCGGAGCTCTCGTTGCTCGTCGGTTCGAGCGACGACGGCAGCGAGTCGCCGACCGAGCGTCATACGCTTGCTTGGCCAACACCGATCTCGATTGAAAAGCAGAAAAAGAAGGAGGAGCTGCAGTGGAAGGGTGAGGGCGCTCCGCCATTCGCGGCGGCCACGGTCATAGCAAGCGCCGCGGATCTCTGCTGCAATCGCTGGGAGCACCTTGGCGGCGCCTTCGGCTGCATGCTCAAGGCAGGCCATGCGGGCCCGCACGTGTGTGGGCTCCCCTCGCGTCGGCCGCGAGTGTCGGGGCCCTCGGGCTCGAAGCGCACCGTGGCGGCGGCGGAGGTGGTGGCGGTTACTGCGGCAAGCGCCCCCATGGGCGTCGCGCGCCCCGTCAGCAAGCGCGCGTGCGTAGGGCGTCAGTCGACGCCCTCTCCTCTCCTGCTTAACGAGCGGCCCCCCTCGCTCCCTAATGGAGAGGTGGCGGGCGCGTCGGCGCACCGCGTGCGGCCGACCTCGGCAAGCGCGGACGCCCCCTCCTCCTCCGCTTCTGCCTCCGCATACGACGACTCCTCCGACGCTCTCACCGTCGATGTGTCGCCGTACACGTCCTCCGCGCCCCCGCCTGTCACCCTGGTCCCTCGTGTCACCCTGGCGAAGGCCGCCGCGCCCGTGCCTCGGCTCCCAGGCGGGGCAAAATCGATAACGACGTTGGGCATGGGCTCCGGGGCCGCCGCCGTCGCCGCCGTCGCCGCCGCCGCCGCCGCCGCCGCCGCCGCCGCCGAGGCCGTGGCCGCCGCAGAAGCGATGAATGGTACGAATGTCGCGGCGGCTGCGGCTGTGGCCGCAGCGGGCGGTGCCGGGGCCGTGGCCGCAACGGGCGGTGCCGCGGCTGCGGGGTCGGCACCGGCGGGGCCGCCGCGCAAGCTGGTACTCTTCTCGTGGGCACAGTGCGACAAGTGTTCCAAGTGGCGCCGACTGCCCCCGGGCCTCGAGCCGAGCGAGGATGCGTACTGGGAGTGCTCGATGAACCCCAAACGATCGCTCAACACCTGCGAGGCCGCCGAGGAGGAGATGGCCGAGAACGAGCTGGCGGGCGAGAAGCTCGAGGCGGTGAAGCAGCAGCGCAAGCAGCAGCGCCGGCTGCAGCAGCTGCAGCGCCAGCGCCAGCAGCAGCAGCAGCAGCGTCGGCGGCGGCGCGGGCCGGGGGCGGATGAGCAGCAGCAGCAGCAGCAGCAGCAGCAGCAGCAGCGTCGGGGAG
This sequence comes from Chrysochromulina parva, assembly GCA_002887195.1. Taxonomy (NCBI): domain Eukaryota; phylum Haptophyta; order Prymnesiales; family Chrysochromulinaceae; genus Chrysochromulina; species Chrysochromulina parva. The sequence continues at coordinate 860 of PJAB01000869.1, read as the reverse complement.
GTGGCACACCGGCCGACGCCGAGTTGGCGGCCGCGACTGGGCGGCGCGCGCGCAAGCCGGCGCGACGAGGCACCAGCAGCGAAGGTGCCGACGAGGCACCAGTACCGGTAGCCCATCAGCACTCGGCGCGACGTGGCACCGGCTTCGACGATGCCGGCAGCGAAGGTGCTGACGGCGGCCTCGTCGGTCGCTCCTCATCGCGCCGTGTGCGCGCGCGCACGGCCTCGACGGTGATGGATGAGGACGAGGCACTCGGCGCTCTTGGTGACGAAACTCTCTGTGACGAAACTCTCGGTGATGAAATGGCGGACGACGAGATGGCCGACGAGATCGGCCTCCCTTTACTCGGCTGTGGAATGGGTGACCTCGCCGTCGGGTTTGATGATGACGAGGAGGCAGAGGACGACGCCTCTCTCGACCACACAAGTCCCGACAATACCAGTGATGAGGGTGCGGCACCACCCTCTGGAGCTCTACCCGTGCGCGCGCGCGTCGTCGACCGGGCGGCCGCCACGCGGAGCGCGGGCGAGGCACCTCCCGCTCCCGCCGCGCCACTGCCCCCAGCGGCCGTGACCGGCGCGCCCCTGCCTCCGGGGGCGGTCCCTTCAGCGCTAGGGGCGGCCGCCGCCGCCAGCTCCTGCGGCACAGGGGGGGCGGCTGCGGAGGGTGAGATGAGCCTGGAACGCATGATGCTTGCGCACGAGGCGATGCGTCAGCTCGAGCACCTGCAGCAGGCCCTCGAGTGCGACGACGATGAGCTCGTGGTACGCGCCCTGCCTCACGACCCCCCCCCCCCCCCCCCCCCCCCCCCCCCCCCCCCCCCCCCCCCCCCCCCCCCCCCCCCCCCCCCCCCCCCCCCC